>JACMIJ010000495.1:0-18696 GCA_014805365.1 Koerneria luziae
AGTTGTTAACCCGCCAAGGCAACCGATCGGTAGGAAAGGCATTATTCTGTGTGCCCGCGAAACTATATTCTTACCTCGGGCTTGCGGCTGTTGGCGGGCATTTCAAAGTTAAGGGGGCCGGAAACCGTCAGTTTACCGAGATTCGCATATTATAGTGTATTCCCTGAACGCAAAAGTGGCGGGTCAATAAAACACTTGTTTTGAACACATTTTTAACGAATGAAACGACGGTTTCCGGCCTCCTTTAATGGGATGTCGAAAGCTGGCCTGGCCGCCGTAGGGAACCCTGACAGTTATCTGTGAGTTCGATAGATGGGTAGTTTCAAGCCCATGGAATCCGAGGGTTTAGTACGGGGACAGATTTCTAAAAAAAATACGCGACATTACCGCTAACGTGAGTTGTATAGTCGGAATAAAACACTTCCGTGCAAAGAAGGTAAGGTGAAAACAATTGCAAAAGTGGTCGTCGTTTTTGTTTTGTGACCGTGCGAACACTTGACTACTGGTAAATAACTATGTCACCTCATTGATACAATATGTTTCTTATAGAACCATCACAGACAGCAATTGCAGGATCATGGTATGACAATAAAAAAGGCACCTTTATCTTGATATTTGTAACACTAATTGTAACCATTTCATGACAAACGTCACAGGAGCCAAGGCCGTTCTTATTACAACTTCGGCATTCTTCAAACAAATTCCCATAATCAGTATGTTCTTTATATTTAGTTGAAGCACTTGCTGTTTCACCTTTCTAATAATAAGAAGATGAATAAAATCTAAGTACAGCGTTTTGTGTTCACCGATCTGTTGTAGCTCAACAAATAGAAAAGAGAACAAAGTAAAATGCAAATGTTAAGACAGCGGTAGAGTAGCTGCTTTAAAATATTGTATCAGCCCTTTCCCAGCAGCACCACAAATAAAACATAAAATACAAGGTACCGTTGTATTCATAAGCACAAACTTACCTCTCCTTCCTCTTCAGGAGCCACTCACGAATCAACAGGACGCTCCATAAAACAATTTATACCGATCGTAAAAAGGTGTCAATAAATAACGAATAGAAGTAATACGAGTAACGAACGCTAACAAGTATACGGCCAAAAGTAAAGAAGTGACGATAGTTGTTGAGAGGTGGTGGCTGGTGGCGGGTGTGTTTGGCGCATGCGTGATGGCGTCATCTCTATGCGGTACGCGCCCCGCTTTGGTCGCGACAACTACTCTTCAACCTGTTTCGCCGTTGTATAATTCGGCTCCGTGTACATAAGTATAAAAACGGGCAACACGTATACGTACATATAACTAGCAATACAGTTAAGTGCGCTTAAAGGAATCTTACAATGAGGGCAATGTGCAAGTGTGTGCAATTAGGCTAATGTGTGTTTTAGGGTGATGTTAGGTAATGTTGTAGTAAGGGTCTTACATTCTAAGAGTACTATCCAGAAAGATTGAACCTAAAACAAGACATTAGTAAGGGCGTTACATTGTAAGAGGACTATCAAGAAAGGTTGAACCAAAAACAAGACATGTTTAGAATATGCCCAGAAAAGACTGAATTTATTAGGGGGTTTGAATCTTGATGTTTCCGTAGATCTTGTGGCAGGCCACGAAGGATTCCTGTTTCTTGATCAAGGAGTTGAAGGGCAGACTCCAGTAGACATCTGGTGGCAGACTCTCGGCCTGAAAATAGACAGCTGTGGTTTTAGAACTTCAATGTACAAACGTAAGAATAAAAACTCTTTGTATATAGTAACTGTTTAATAGAATATGTCAGCATGCTAGGAATTGTTTTGTTGTTAGCAAACAGTGATTCGGTCTCTACCATTTGTGTCTAAAAATCAATATCTAAAGCTTATTCAAGAAATTGTATAGGTTGTAAATGATGTTTCCTGCAAAACGAGCGTCTTTTCTTGCTGGCCAAACTTCAAGCTCAACAGTTTTCCCGATCTTTGCCAAGTCTCGGGCGAATTCGCGACAAAATACAGAGGAAATGATCGGTCTGACAGAAGTTCGCGATGTTTCGGTTCGCTCCGAAGAGCAGAGAAGAGACACACAATGCAATGGTCAGCACAAGTGCCGATCATAGGGAGAGCAGTTACATGCACTTTCGTGAGGTTGTCCAAAAACGCTGACATCAGGAAAATCAAAACAGTTTGAGGAATTGTTAGATGTGTGTATGCTAAAGGTGTTTCATGCTATATTACTGCTGAAGTACTTATTGTTAGGCTACAGCTGCTTAGTCGCTGAAGCATATAAAACCCATACTGATTTCACAGTTATTTCAACATCCTGATTGTGAGAAAGGTTTCTATTTAATTTTGAACCTCCTGGACTGTTTCCAGTTCAAAATTTTCGACATCCTGTACATCATTCACAAGTTAGGAATATGTGTTCGCTGAAGTCAGAAAAGTACTACCGATTGCCAGCACTTCTCACAGTAAAGGGAAAAGTTTTCCCATGATCAAAGGGGTTCCTCGTAGCGTTATCCGTGATCTATACCTGATAATGTCAACCATAATGATCTTCCCCTAGTCTTCGACATACTGATCTCTGTCATTTGATCGTTGATATTCCATATTGATCATCCGATCAATTCTTCCCACCTCGTCCCCCTCCGTCCCCACCCCCTGGCCGTCCACTTGGAGTGCCCCGAGGCGCATTCTTCCACTCGAGACCACTGTTGTTGTTCTTCTTCGAATGTGTCATGAACGAGCTTCGTTGGGTGGTCATGTCACAGTGTTCATCGAAGACTCAATCAGTCAAGGCCAGGATACCCGTAGTGTGTTCTTGTCCATTGTTCTTACAATTAGTGCTTTCCAACTTTACACGTTTCCTAGGATGTGTACATGGTCTCGAGTGGAAGGTTGTAGAAAATAAAGAAATAGGAAGTTGTCTTCTGTTCCTCAAACATATTGTATAGCCTTTCCCCATTATGACCAAGCACTTAAGAAGGAGTAAACTCACTTTTCACTATGACCGAATAGTCTTGCATTGAAACATTGCTAAATATGGCATAGTTATGTGTTATTTTTGCTCATTTTTCGGTCTTACAAACCTCAAATCATTTGACATTTCTATCACTAAAGAAGCTACGAAGTGTCAACCACACCTTGACCAAGCCATGGTTAACGGGGACATAGTACTTTAAAAAGTGAGTTTACCCCTTCTTTAAAGTATTATTTTTTCCTCAGCTGTTTATATAAAAAGTAAAATACTCGCGCATTGCATGCGCCAGTTCTGCCAAGAGAGTGCGAACACGAGAAACCCGAGGTACAGAACCGATTTAGACATAATACATCAGTTTTGCGCAAAGTTCGCCGCGGGGAATTTTACGCACGGCGTAATCGCGATCACGCGATCGTGAGAAGTACTGTGAAGTTCGTAGTTTATTGTGAACACTTTTGGTATTCGAAGATAGTGTTGTTTTAAGAATATATTTCGCGAAGGTAATGAGAAGTGTATTTGCGACATATAATATCCAAACTGTGTTCATTCACAGTTATTTGAACATGCTGTGCAATGTTTCTATGAAATTTGGAGTTCCGGGAATGTTTCCAGTACAAAATGTTCGAAATCCTGCACATTGGTCACATGTCAGGAATCTCGGAAAGAGATTAGCCGGTCAGAGGACAGAGACCGAAACCGACTAATCTCATTTATTATACTAACAAGAAGTAGCTATGCTATCTATCAAACTATCTTTTCTTTATAAACTTTACTACTTATACTAATTACTATACGCTATTATCTTAATACGTCTGATTTGTGAGCATACAACTACTGTTCTCGTGTTTCAACTGAGAACTATGTGCAACTCACAAGCGATGTTGGCAATAGAACAGGTGGATGTGTTGCATACGATACACGAATAAATACTGCATATTCATGTGTTTCTGGCGCGACAGGAACCCCGGAAACCCTTCTTGAGTTCAGGAGAAACCTTACCTTTACCATTTCAGTCATATGGTACTTTTGCCTCATAAAACACGCAATTGGTTCCCTTTATCACTAAAGACCCCACAGTAGTGCCAACTATACATCCAGGGCAAGCTATGGTTAACGGAAACATTATATTCTTAAAAGTATAATATGTATGCTCTTATTCAATACACAGTAATAACTGACCACAAAGAAGGAGTTCTTGCTCTTCCGGTAGATGTTGGAGACCTTAGTTTGAGCGACCATTTGACGGGCGACGTCCGTGTCGAACACATAGACGGTGGCGAAGACTCCGAATGATCGGAGAGAGCGACCGTCCTGAATCATAGGCATGGGTTACGGTAGGAACTGTAACAATCGAATCTGTCTGTGATAAGTACCGTAATAATAAAGTTAGCTACGGTATGAAACACTTGAACTTGAACTAAAAAACTCATAGCTATAGGTAAGCAACTGATTGAGCTAAATTTTGGTTGTTGGATCAAAGCTGAGCATAACTTGAGATTCAAGCTGAAATACGGTTACTACTTAGTTCAACAAGTTATGGTTTGTGCGCTAGTGGTTTAGAGTGTATAGTTACCTACTATTATTATAACAAATTAACGCTCCCCAAGATGAAGTTATGAAGAGTTAGGTTGTTGAATTGCTTAGCTGCCTGGAGAATTGTCTTAGTCTCCGCTATCTTAAGCAGATGAAAATTGTGCGAAACTTACATCCGACATGATGAGCGACAAGAAGGTCTCCTTGGTCAGCCCCTGCGACTCCAGGATCGCGTCCAGTCGGGGAAGGCAGAACTGCAGCTTCAAGTCATCGTACATGCCTTTCTTGAGACCGTCCTGAAACGAACAGGCACTACGGTGCGTAAAATATTCCACGTTATCACTGTACTACATGTTGATGTTACCTGATGGATGAATGCCATCGACCGCAGAAGAACCTTTCTGATTGCGGAATAAATGAAATAAGCTCTACTACAACTCTACTGTATTCGAACTAACAAGATAAAAAGAGTAATACTTCCCACAAGAGAAACTTATTGTTAGGTTTCTTATGCTAACAATAAGCTGTTCTCGAATCTCGTTAGAATTACAGTTTGTTCTTAGTTCACACTAAGGCTGGTAGTTTCACAAGTTCAAACTCTTATAAATACACGAGTTTCTGTAGAATATTTCTGTACATACAGACAAATATTTATTGTTAAAGAGACTCTGTCTGCTGCTTACAATACCGAATAAAGTGTTTTGGATCATTATAAAACAATAAAATTGCAAAGAAAATATAAAATGCTACAGCTTTGTAGCGTTACAAATCTGCACTTACATTACAGCGGACCTTCTTGCCATCAACCAACAGCGTCGCCTGTACATCTCCGTGATTCTCGAAGGTCGAACACGCATCGCAATAAAGACTGCAACCAAAATGCACGTAAAGTACAAGTTTTAGCTTTAGGCTTAAACATATGCCGTAGTTTGCAGTTTTTCTTTTGAGTAAGCTTCATTTAACAACTCTCCAAGTTGGTCGTGTTTCATTCCTAACAATAAGAATGTGAAGTGGTTAGCATCAGGAGTGCAAACGAGTGAAGGACTTCACTCTGGATTTTTTTCTTCGTGGCAGCTTTCATTGCATATATTCCGCTATCAAACGTTCTCTTCAAGCGTTGTACAGGACCGTCTCGATAACTAACAACTAGGAAAGTATTTTTGTCATCTTACTATTACTTGCAGTACTTGAAAGCCCCATTATTGACAAATTGTTAACTAGAACAGTTTCTTCACATAACACAATACACATCTTGTGATACTCACAATCAGAGAGAAAAACAAAGATACAGAAAGGCCTCAACCGTGTTTAAGCGTTTAAAACACTCAAACTTCGGGGCATATTGTTCTATGAATAGGCGCACCATGAACCGATGCCTCCACAACCGTTTTCGCCCTGCATCACGCAACTCTCGGGCAACGAGTTCTTCTTGGCCGTGTTACGAATCTCCACGTAGATCGAAAAGTTCCCGTAAAAGTCCTGGAATGAAAACGAATAAGTACTATACCATCGTCAAAAAAAAACCTTACGTTATCACAGGAGGTATTATGTTGATGCTGTGCAAAGTGTATTTCTGCTATTCCATATGCATAGAAAGAGCTGCTTGAGGGATGGTACATAAACCGACATAGCGTTTTGGCCCTCTACATCCTTTTTGACGCTTTAGATGTGGAATTCTGGGTGGACCCCATTTGCGCCAACTATTGTTATCTCCTCTAAAAACATTTTTTTCGGAATGTTTGTATCGTACCTTCCAAAGGCTACGGTTACTAGAGTGCACCAGGAATTTCAGTCTTATAGACACCAAGATGGAGCTAATAGATCGGTTGGCGCAAATGGAAAATGGCGCAAATGGGGTGCACCCGGAATTCTGTTGACCATAAGTGAGAAAAAAATTTAAATTGGGTTGGCATGTGAATAGTTTCGCCGTCTGCCAGCGACACACTGGACCGGCGATAATAAAACGCTGTGCGATATCATGTTCTACTCTTCATTACTTATGTTCTTACAACTGGCAACTGCCGATAGTTGCCTAGTAAACCTCTCTGACCTTTCCAGTGTCCTTTTACACGGAGTCACTGTAAAAGGTCACTGGAAAGCTCACTGGAAACATACTGGTCTTTACTATTGCGGCTGTTATATAATATTATCGCATCATATTCTCTTATTTTCAATATTCTCAATGCACTCACCTCGTGGACGTTCACTTTCCCGCCGACCGTATAGCAGCCCATCTTGCCCTCTACCGGTTCCAGTCGAGGTCCGCTGATCCCCGTGCCTCCCTCGAACTCGAGCTTACGAGTCCAGTGTGACTTTCCTGAAATATCACCTGAATCTCTATCCTTGCACCTTTTTTTTGTTGTTTTAATATGTGACCTTTTCATTTGTAAACCCGTGTAGTACAGTAATCTTTTTTTTAAATAATAATATATTTATCTTCAAGGTGGTCGATTATAAGGCAACCAAACTTATAGAAAACATCTAATTGTAAGAATAAGAAATTTTAGGACTTTATTTTTATTATTTTTTCTACTTTTTTTGAAAAATAATGTGTTTCTTCTTTAACAGGATTGAAATGCTTTGTTAGCTGACTCATTACTTTGTTACGTAACTTTATGATTCACAGGCCAATTATCAATCCGAGATCCCCGGATGCTTCGTTCCTTTCCGCTCCCAGCGGATCCCGTTTTCCCCTCTGGATTTGTACAACTGTCGGGTGATGATGACTCATCCAATGGATGTCAGCCAAAAAAAAGACAGACAAGAGAAAAGAGATCGCAGTGCTATTAGGAGGTGTCATCTCGTTTATGACAGATTATGGTGATATGATATCCTTATCACAAGAACACTAGGAATGTTTTTTTCCAATAGCAATAGGAACGTTCCAAGAACTGGCTATGCTGTTCCAAGTGAGCTTCAGAACTTAAAAAAACAGACAAAAAAAAACAAAACTTGGCAATACTATTGATTAGCTACACTTGTTTCAACGTCTTATTGTTAGATCCATTTGTTAGAGAAATGTTGTAAGATCAGACTTTCTCAAATTTTTTGTTCCAACGTTAGGCAATCAATTGTAACGCTTGCAATCATTGCAACCAGTTTAGGAAGTTAACTGCATCATAAATTTGCCATTAATCATTTTCTTGAAAGACTATAGCTCACCTTCCTTGAAAGCGCACGGCGAATGTTTGACCAAATCGAGTTGAAATTTTATGTCGTCACCGACGTCCAATGCAGCAACTGCACCAATGGAGACGAGCACCAGTGATGGTAATAACATCTGAAACACACTGTATAGGTATTATAGGTGTTTATAGGGTAAAGTAAAGTGTACACCCGATTCAAGGCCTCATAGTCTGCGGAGGGAGAAGGGCCGCTGTAGGGCATAAAGGCTATATCGGTGTTTTTAGAGACAAGAATCGACAACGCGTGAATATGCGGAAAGCACTCGCATGCATATATAAGCAGCATGAAACACGCATCTTACAGGTTGCTGGATTTCTTTCTTCAAAATGAAAATTATGCAGTAATTGAAAACTGCAACAACACGATAAACTTTCTAGATACTAACGATACGGCTCGGGTTCGTAAGTTCCAGCTGGGCTTACCCTGTGCTTAAAGGTCACCACTGTTGCAATGCAAATATTATTTTGGCGAGAAAGTTTTGCACTTTTTGCTTTTTCGCTTTTGCAGCTTTTCCTCGCAGCCTCCTATTATGACTAAACATAAACTATAACGGCACCAAATCCGTAAAAGTAAAAAAATTGCAACACTTTCTTGTCAACTTAGTAATAAAACTAAATTTGTTCTAATTGTACGTATAATAAGGTATGTCAACTGCCAATTTAAGGTATGCCAAAAATTAGGTATGCCAATTACAAACAAACAAAACTTCCGGAATTGTTAGCAAGCAAGCACTTGTCACAGCAAATGCGCCACAGCCAAGGAAAAGCCGAGCGGAGCTGGCGCAAAACACACCATCACCAATTACAAACCGAACAGTGTGCCGAGGTTACAGCAACGCTGGCGTGGATTGTGTAACCAATCAAACCAAAGCCGGCTCACACATATGCCGAACACAGAACAACCATCTTTTACGAGCTTGTATTGTCAAAGAATAATATTTGCAACAGTATAATAGCAAAGGGTAGCACTATTGGAATACATGTTTAGACAGACTTTATATAGTGTTCGACGTTTGTGTTCAACGTAAACCATTACAATACCTAACATCTCTTTAACGTTGTTCTTCTGCCTCGGTAGTAAAATCCTCTCTTTCCAGTGACCTTCTACACTGATTCACTGTAAAAAGTAACTGGAAACACTGGAAACAAGAGAATTTATTACCGCTTCAAAAGATGTTCATTACGCATATCCAAGCAAAGGAATCTTATTGTTAGTGAAGCAGCAAAGACGCTTTCCGGTCTCATATTATCATATCTTCGATTTCGCTTGAACATCACGAAAACCGGGACCAGTCACGTATTATTCCCGAATAATTATGGCATATGTTGCACCTTCTAGCAGACATAAAATACCCAAATGACAGTAAAATTGCTAAAGATCTAATAGGAGAGTGAACGACATTAGGTGCAGGCTAATGGTCCTTACAATTAGAAGTACAGTTATCAGAAAGTGCTTCTACTCCTTTAACAAAATATGCGCTTTCCTCTAATTAGCATGATATTCTTATATAAGTTCCTAATTGTCAGGCAGAACGGAACCGTGGGAATAGCTTGGAAAGGCGAAAACGGCGCATGGAACACGAAATTGTTCCTGGGGATGATCGTGGATTGGCTTATCAGTTTCGGGTCGATAATATTTATCTTATTGAGATCAGTGATTTATTTCGCCTGCTTTTAGGGCTGAAAACGAGATCGTCTGACTGTGTAACATTGCCTAGAGCAAGGCTTTGAATGTGACACAAGCAGATACACTTACTTTTTTGCCGGAATCAACCAGTTCACTTTTGACATGCTGGAATTGTTAGGGAACTGCTGCAAAGCAAGCCCACCGAGATCCACGGGCATGAAAGTTCGCTGTTTCCTGTGAGCTTGATACGAACAGGTCGTGGCATTCCAGTATTGTCATACTAGGTTTCAAAATGCGTATCTAATGTTGCGTGCCTTGCAAAAGCTAATACGCCAGAAAAGCAACACTCACTATCTAAAAGTTACAGTTAAAAGCATCTTACTGCTAGAAGTAATTATTCTTCTGAGGGGTTCTTATTGTTAGTAAAATAACAATGATCTTTAGAGAGTTTCTTACTGTTAGAAGTAATAACAACGCGTTTCAACTTCGAAGATTTGTACAAACTGCCGATGCATTTTCCTTTAGCAGGAACACATCACTCGGATATTTCCAGAAAGTGTTGCCAGAACAGTTGGCAGCCTCCAGTGTCACAGTCAATGTTTACCATCCGGCATGTCATCGCAGGGAGGGGCGGCTTCTGGATGGATGGCAGCTGCCTATAAAAGCCGACCGGATATCTGTTCCCTGACATCATTCTACTACAGTTTCGGCGGTTACTAGAGTGCATTCTTGAGAGTTTACTATTCTCCTCACGTTTTGCTGAGACAATTGAACTTCTCTCTCAAATTTTCAGTTAAATCATATGTTGTCTTTGTGTTTTGTTGTCATATGAAAATGTAATATGGTAGACCGACGGAAGTATAATAATAAGTTGTCTTCTTGCGATGTTCTGTTGTTGAACCAAAGTTGTCTTGCTTCTTCCTCATATATCATATTAGGTGCATTTTATGTTTACCTGAAGTGTTTTTCGCCAATGACGCACTAAATCAGTAACAATGAATTGCGTTGCAAAAATACTGTTTTGTCAGCATCCTTTGCAAAAGTGCAAATTTGGCTAGATACATGAAAGTGAACAAGATGGTTGTTCCATAGAGATCCGAAACAAACTCTGCTCAACCATGCAGTTGTTAGCAGATCTCTCTCAATGTTCGGTATACACAACGCTGGAGACTAGAGATGGCGAAACGCGTCTTTCATTCGCTTCACACCGTTTTATGCGTCGCACCCGTATAAACGCTTTACAGGTAAGAATGGAGAAACGAGTGCGAAGCGAATGATAGAGGAATACGCGTCCTTTGATTACCATAGCCAGAGACGCGAATAACGCGCTTTCGCGTCCTTTACTTTTTTTGTTCATTGTCTTCCACTAGCACGGAGAAAACTCACTATGAATGAAAACATATCGCCTTTTTTGTGAAGCACAGAAGTAATAGGACTTTCTGTGTTGTTCATAAAACTATAATATGAGTTTTACGTTACAATTTATGCATACTGTTTTTTTTTTCATATGGTGATATTGTCAGTACCCTTCCGTCCGCGCAGTTATGATCATGGGGGGGGGTTGAGAAACCATGCGCGCTCCGAACCAAATTCGCATTCACCCACAGCGCGACCGCGCTCTCTTACAATTAGTGGACCGTTACACTTTACTGCTTCTCCACTATTCCCCAAGCAGTCGTTTTCCTCTTACCGTATCTTTTCGTGGTTGTATGCAACTTGTCAAAAAAAGTTCCAATCGATTTTCACATTCAGCCAATTGTGTATGCGTTTTCAGATGTACGTGCTTCTTTTATGCCTCCTCCCGCTTGCCGCCGGTATTGTGGACAAGAATTGTACTGTCGACGAACAGGTATTTCAACATACTTACTATTATAATAAAACATAAAATAAGCTTAAATAATTCAATTAAGCATTATAATAAACGATTTCTTACCAGATTTATGCTTATTGTTAGCGATAAACTGACATTGGGTGTTGCGATGGAATCTTACAATTAGTAGCTTCAGCAAATAACTAGTGACTCTTCTGTTTCGCAAAGTGAACATATATGACAGTCAGTTGCTGCGGAATTGACACTTTTATTTCCATGCAAACGTGTATATTGTCAGTTTTCGATTACAGTATTCCGAGGATGCAGTTGACTGCACAAATGTAATGGGCGACGAAATGTGCGAGCGATTCTACCCTGGGTACGTTCGTTTTTTTTTCAAGATAACAAAAGTAAGCTGAATTTTCAGCATATTTTCCAGATACATGGAATATCTAACTATGAAAATATTTAGTTTACATATAAGGAAGTACGTTGCTTTGGAGAAATCCAGACCCTAGACAATTCTGTTTTCCTTGCCAAAGTGATAGTCAACACTTACAATGTACGCCGATTCTTACAATTAGCACGACAATTTTCTTTGTCTTTTTGGTTTATATGATGATGTCATCCTAATTGTTTTACAAATTAGAAGTTTAATTCAAACGTACTGTATTTAAGTTATGAGAACCATCTGTTTCATTTTTTTTGCTTTCTTTACAATTAGCACTTGAATTACACTGAAACCGCTAATGATACTGGTTACTTAGTGTTTTTCTTGTGTTCCAAAAACACAAAAAAAATCACTACTTGTTAGAAAACATGCCTATGAAATAGCAAAATACAGTAAGCAAAGCATTTTTGCAGAAACGGCACGGAAGTCTTCGTCAACGGTACCGAGGAGCGACCGGAGGCGTGTTGGACCAGTGATGGCAAGACCGTCAATCCGGACAACGTGGTATTCATTTCATTACCCTCATTATCAACTCAAGCAACCCTCAATAGTGTTTGAGAAACACGCATTCTCTTTAGTATCAAGTGTTTCGCTGTTCTATTCAGAATATGAGTGTTAGAAACGCTCAAAGACTAAACAATGCTTAAAACACTTAATTTTTAGGGCTTTTTTGTGAGAACTTGAATAAACGTCTGGCCTCATTGTTATTGGATCCATTTGAACCTAGGCATAGAGTGTTTTAAATTCAATGTGTTCGATATTATTGAATTGGGCATTGTAATAGCACTACAAAGGCGCCATATGAAGCACGAAACAACAGTTTCTAACACGTTCGTATTACAGGCGTCTTCGTCCGCGTACTGCGGCAAGCACTGCGGATACTGCTGTGTCGCCAATCGACTCCCGCCCATCACTTGCGAGGATATGGAGAGTGAGCGACTTTCTCGAGCATCTCAAATTGTCCAATTGTTCAGCTCCTAGATCGTAGAGAGACAAAATGACCTGTAATATGGCTTGGGAGTAAAGATAGGTAATGTAAGAAACGAGCGAACAAGGGACAGTTTGTGCTTATAATTAGGTGCGCAAATTGCAAGTATATATCTAGGAGGAGCACTTACGGAGAGTTGATTTACCTTCGACAACAAGTCAATAAAGATAGATAATGACTTGCAATTGCTAACATTGGAGATTTGGTTTCAATAAAGCTTTCTTCTTATGGAAATGCTAATTGTAAGAGTATCAACAATAAAATAAAACAATAACAATAAGAGTCTTCCTTCCAGGACCGCGCATCCCATGCGCCAGCGTGACGCGCCAGATGTGCAACGATCCCGTCTGGCGAGAGATCCTCTACAGCGACTGCCCGAAGACCTGCAGCTTCTGCTAAAGAGCCTTCGAAGCTCTTCGGAAGCCCTCGGGGCTTCGCAATTCGCATCTTCATTGCAATATTTGTACTAATACTATTCTCGTTTCGGTTTGTAATGCCAAAAAGATCTGATGACGTATTCGAATTGTGATATTGGTACAAGATTGCGCAAATAAAGCAAATGTTGTATTGATTGTTGATATCATAACTGACAATAATAAAACTATGGTTACCGATCTTGCAACTGTGTTTCATTCATTATTTTCCTGCACTCTAATGAAAACGCAAGTTAAGCGTTGTCGGCTTTTCTTTTGAAAACAATGGAAATGGAAATTGCCTCTACAAACAAACATTGCCGTATTTGAACTGTCATGTTTGGATATCTGGCTGGTATTATCATCAACACTGGTGACACGACGGCAGTCCACGATCCTCCCGGTAAACAAGCCGGTGATGTTTGGCGTGTTTTTTTATGCGAAATGCCAAATCATTCTTATCACAGCGTTTCATGCCGGCAGTGTACCTCACTTGCATACGAACATAAAACGATTTCACGAGACAAAAATATGTTAACTTTGAACCTACAATCGATGCACATTTCCTGCTATGAAAAGAACATAAAATTTCACACACCCACGTGAAACATTGGGCTGTGTCCCTATTACATACACATATGGATAGAATTATACTGCATATCGGAGTATGTGTTGGTTGTATATACCGTATATGTATATGCTGCTATGTTAAAGGACAACCATGTGGTATGTAATTTATTTTTTTATTAGAAGGTTCTAAAAAATTGTAAGCCGTGTTTCAGAACTGTACGACACTGGCTACAACAAAATGGTAATCGTATTCATGAGAGTATACAGAAAGAGAGCAATATACAAGATGCTTCCCAATAAGCTAAAATGGGCTGTAAACGAGGAGCGACGTAAAAAAAGGGATCAACTTCCTCCGAATTAACGATCAATGGTCACAACTTCGAGAATGGGTGGAAAACATTCCAATGACAAATAAGTTAACCAATAACCATTCCGAAATGTTGGTATTGCAGTAGTAGCGAACATTCTTCCGATGAATGCGCCGTTTTCTACACAGATTGGAAGCGCGAAATCGCGTAACAGGTTCCGAAACGACAATGTTTGAAATGTCTCGGAAACATCCAACAATACATTTATGCTTTTACTTACTGGGATTAAGGCATTCCAAAATAGCGCTTTATGCCACATAAAGTTTTTTCGACAAAGTGAGTGGGTTCATGATGTATCTTTTCTTTCAACTTCGGAATGTGACATGAGGAAAAGCTTATATACTTTTAACATTACTATTTTTAAAGTTTCAGTCATTCTGATTGTTATCTATGTATAGTGCTACGCCTTTACGTGTTGCATACTCATGCTGAATAAACATTATTATAACACAATGTATCTTCTTATCTCTTATACTTGTAATATGCTCATCAACTAAACACATCATCTGTATATTCCCTGCATGATCTCGATCGCACATTTCGATCTCAGAGTCCTGCTTTCAACGTCCATCATGTCAGATCAACTGCCATGGTGAATATTGAACGCAGGACCAATTCCCCCGTGGCAGCATGCAAAAGTACTATTGGCATACTTGGCTCCGTTCTGTACAAATATCCGACTGTCACTGTATGGTCGAATCTTATTGTTAGGTTTTACTCCAGTTACACAAATTTGCCAAAATAGTCTAATTTTTCCTGGAACCTGAGCGATTAGTAATTTCACATATCACATGTTTGTATGTAGCACACGAAACACAAAAGGTTCACGTGTAATGCTGAGACAGTGCAACTTTCACCGCCTAAATTTCGCATTGCAGCGAGTTGAGTGCGCAGCAGCATTGTTCCTGCTTGTCCCTGTGTACAGAGAAAAAAAAACGTTTTGTTGAGTTTTTATATTACTAAAGGAGCTCACCGTTGTTTTGTGTTAGCAGTATTGCGTGTGTAAGAGACCCTCTGTGAGGGGGTGGGGGGGGGCAAGTATAAAAAGAAATGATCCCTTCTAAACTGTCAGTCCTTTTAGGATTGACGGTTTCCAGCCCCTTTAAGTAGAACTTGATTGGGTATATGGGATAAGTGAGTGCTGCTCAACATTCTCTGAACAGTATTAACCGACAGTCTGGAATAGCGCGATCGATCTCAGTTTTAACAAAGGCATTGTATTCCTCAGCTTACTAATAGATCTCGTGTTGCATAACAATGGCACGTTTGCACAAACCATAGTATCATAAATAACAGCATTTATTCATCAATCTACACATGGAAATAAGTCTACCGGTATTCGAGTATGGGCAAGGACACGTCATTCTGAGAACCACACACATCTGAGAACATCTGATATGAGAACCTCCAGCAAGAGCACCTAGTCATTCCACTGCATGTTCGGCGAGTACTCCTTCTTTAGAAGCTCATCGATCAGCCGGGGCTCGGTGACAACGGTCGGGTCGTAGTTCGGGAAGCCCGCGGGCCTCAGAAGGAGTTCAGCCTTGTTAAGGGACGATCCGCCCCACCACAGGAAGGTCTGGATCTCGTTCTCCGGTGGCGGACTGTCGCACTGGTAGCGGATGCCGTTGAGGTTGGCGGATCCGCATCGATACGAGGTGTCGAACCAGAAGCCGGTATTGTGGAAGGTCTCCGAGCAATGGGCCGTCGACGGATCGTTATCATAAGCCACAAACGGGGGCCCGGGCTTCGTGAGGTCCCATCGGGCCCATCCATCGTAGAACTCGAGTTCGGTGCCTTGGCAGTCCGTGGTGATGTTCACCTGGTACCCGGTCGAGGCGTCCAACAGGCCAAAGTGCGCATACGTACACTCGGTGGACTTGGCCGGGAGGCCGTTGTGCGAGCACCGATACAGGCTGAGCCGGAGGTCCGAGTCCTGGTAGTTGACGTAGCCGAAGAGCGCCTCGAGTCCGAGCCAGGTGTCCTTGACGGATGGGTCACCGAAGCCCACGCGGTAGTCATCGAAGGTCTTGTCGGCGGTTCCGTTCTGCAAACAAGACGATAAGTACAAATCTAGGGTTTTGTTGATTTCAATTGTGAACTTTATACAGCAAATTATCATATTCCTCTCTTGAACGAGTAGGGTAGAGGAGAAAAAGCTTGAACCATAAGCTATGTTACAGTGCTATGTTACAGTTATAGCATATTCCTGTGACATTCTGCTCTTGCGGCTGCCTATGCAAACAAACATTTCCCGTACTTTCACCTCCTCCGTGTTTGGGATCTATGGTATCATCAGGATGATGGATGACAACAACATCCCACGATCTCAACTATTATCCGGTGCTGTTTGGCTTCCTATGACATGCCGAACCAGTGAAGCAGGAATATGGGAGAAACTATCTAACAAGTTTGTCTCCTATACGTGTTACTGCCTTATTAGCAGTAACCTTGGAGATAAACATATTCTATTCTATCCTAACAATAAGTTACTATCAGAAATGTGAGGTAATAAGAATTCGCCTTTGTGAGAACAACTACTAGCCTGCTTTCTGTTTCAATTGCACTTCTCATTTGCGAGTGTAAGAGGTCTTAAGTGCTCCCGCTTTGGGTCTATCTTTAAATGATAATAAGATCAACATCAGAGACGCTCTCCTTTTGTATTCTTATTGTTAGCATTTAAAGGATCCTATGCATAATATTTTCGCTATACCGTACCTCCAGTGTGTTCCCGACCAGAGTCCATCCTCCATCCTGAGTTTCCATGTCGCAGTAGACGGAGAGCGAGGATTGATTGTTCGGGTGGAAGGGTGGGAAGACCTCGTAGACGCCGTTGTCGCGGATGTCATGGTACACGTAGAGGTCGGCACAATGTCTCTTCGGCGCGTACGTCTCACAGTCATGACCATCGAAGAATCCAAGACACTCGCAGCGGTATGAGCCTGGAAACGCACATTGCTCATTGACAAGGTTATAACGTAAGAGTGTTAATTAACGTAGACTGTGTTAAGGTAATTCATGGTAAAGATAAAAACAAAGGAGAAAGTACTACTGGTTAGCTTAGTGCTGGGACATATAACTATTATAACAGATGTGATTTTTGGGATCCAGAGGTGATGCCTCATATTAAGAAGCTTCCAAAAATTTAATCTTATTGAGCCCTCGAGAAACCCATAGATTACACGTTTCTAAAGTGTCTTGCACAAATCATACCGGGAGTGTTAATGCACGTTCCCTGTCCCTTATCGACGCTGCACGATGTCGGATCGTCGCATTCGTTGATGTCGTTACACGTGTTTCCGTCGTCGCTCTAGAAAAGTTTTCTTCTTCGCATGTTTTTATGAATACCTTATGGTCATAAGCAGTGTTCAATTACATTCATCTTATTGTTAGAATCCTACATAAAGTATAGTTTCCAGAATCTAACAGTAAGCCTCATGGCCTGTTAGGTGTCCCGAGGGAGCCGGAACGTTTTCCAGAAACCAATAACCTTACTGTTAGAGTTCTTTCTTTTTAGTAAATATGATACATTGCGACCATTAGCATACGCTTCATGCTAACGCATTCTGACCCAATTGAGTGAGAGTGACCCACCAACTCATAACCGGAGTCGCATACGCACTGCTGCTCGAACTGCACGGTCGTGCAGTGACCGTTGGCCGGACACGCGTGCACGCCCTTGATGTACGTGCCGTTGTCGCATCGATTCGACTGCGTGCAATCATCGGTCAGCCACGGGTGGTGCGGCGGGTGGAAGTTGCCGAGGTCGTCTGGAACAGAAAATATCGTCTCTATAATTGTTATTCATAACTTTGTAAGCTTGAAAAATTATCAAATTATCAAACACAAAATTATCATTATTATTCATGTATCATATTTACAATCACATAGGAACATGAAAGTGCTTTTTTTGTAATAACTTATTATACAATGCTTTCTGGATAGATTTAAATAAGGGTTATAGGCACTTTTTGACACCTAGGTTTTTGAGGTCCATTGCCTTGTACCTACCGTGGTTGGAACTCCTGTGGGCTATTTAGTGTTTTGAATGCCGATTGGGTGTTTTATGACGGTTAGAAGGGTCAAAATATAGCACAATAATCGAAAAATAACACATGACTGGCCTCGGATCTAGTGTGTTTCAGACCAAAGTGAAGACTATATGAGACCGAAACGAGACCGAAAAAAAGTGCCTATGCTACT
This sequence comes from Koerneria luziae, assembly GCA_014805365.1. Classification (NCBI taxonomy): domain Eukaryota; kingdom Metazoa; phylum Nematoda; class Chromadorea; order Rhabditida; family Neodiplogasteridae; genus Koerneria; species Koerneria luziae. The sequence goes on from JACMIJ010000495.1 coordinate 18,098, forward strand.
TCTTTAATTGTATAGTAGGAAAGAACTAACCAGTACAACCACATTCCTGAATCGGAATGCACACCGTCTTCTCCAGTACCGAATTGTCCAGGACGTAGCCAAAGTCGCAGGCGCAACCTTCAGTGCAAGCTGAAAAAGAAACTTACAATTAGTGTTACTCTTACAATTAGAAGATTGTCAAACATGGTAAGTACGCAAGCAGTATGATCAATGATTCACAAAGAACATATCAGCGTTTTCTACGAAGCAAAAATAATCCTGACAGTAACTTTCTTTTTCATAGTTGTTGATTACAAGGCAACCACTCTTACAGAGGTCATCCGAATGCAATCATAAGTCTCATTGTTATTGCAGATAGTTGTTGTTGTCAAAGAAAGAGTTCCTATGGCATTTGTCCTAGACATTTGTCTTATAACCAAATTGAACTTAAATGAATATAATAAAGATGATAAAGTATTGATTATTCGGCAAATCAATCGATAAAAAAGAAACTTACGAATATCGCAGAACTCGGGTGCGTCGTGTTCGGAACACGTAGCCGGGCAGGAGGACACGCAAGTCTCGTAGACCGAGTGAGCCGGACAGTGGATCGGGCAGTC
>JACMIJ010000496.1:0-17056 GCA_014805365.1 Koerneria luziae
CTTCTTTTAGTATTTGGTCAAAACGCAGATGTGACGGGAAATGCAACAAATAATTGTCCTGGTATTCCTTCTTTAACGACAGTTATTCCGTTGCAGGTTTCATTCGGCGAGAAGCATGTGAAGGTATTCGACAAGAACGATCACAGTCTGGAGATACGGGCATCGGAGGCGACTCCCGGGAAGAGCATTCTCGCCTCCAACATCAAGGTCCCCTTTACTCCGTTTCATGCTTTCCATGTCCAATTCAACCTAATCTCATTGTTATCTTTACAGAAAAGAAAGCTGGAGAAGAAATCGAAAAAACCGAGGGAAGACAAGTCGGAAATGGAATCGATTCCAGCAACAGAAGAGAAGAAGATCAAGAAACTCGGAGAAGGTGTCACCAAGGGAAAGAAGAAGATTACGGTAAGTCTACTATCCGTATCTTTTCATGTATTATGATACGACTTTTTGGCAAGAATGAAATTGGAGAACGAAGAACGGCTTGAAAATTTAAAGAAGAACTAGTATTTAGCAAGACAGCGGTTGCAAAAAATAACGGCCCGTCATACTTGTTATTACATTTACACCGCCCGATTACAATATGTAAATAGAAAGATAAAAAGAGTGCATTCGCACCCTTTTCTATCTATCATTTGTTCTCTTACTTTTAGCATTTCATTCTTCTAGCTTGCAGATATTTTGTCCATGACATACATGTTCAGGTTCCTAAGTCGCTGAAGGAGAAGTTGTTGGCGTTGCCGAAGAAGGAGAGGAAAAAGATACTCATGGAATTGAAAGCGAAGAAGAAACCGTATATAGAAAAGGCTGTTGAATGCAAAAAACTGTGGGAGAAAGTTAGGAGTTCGAAGACGCCCACGGCTGACAAGGAGAAGGCCATCGAGGAACTCACTCAGCAGATCAAGGTCAATCGGCTTTTCTTTTCCCCTTATCAAACAAACATTCTTATTTAACCACAATGTTTTCACCCTTGTAATATAGCTGGGGTCGCCTAATCATTAGCCTTTCGAGGAGCATTCACGGATGATAATGAGTTGGTTCTAGGATGGTGTTGGTTGTTGCAGGGACACGCGCGTCAGTTGATCTACTCGCACGACACGTGCCGCGTCATCCAGTGCCTCGCCTCCCTCAACCGGCCGTCCGTCAACAACATTCTCTTCGATGAACTCTCACCCGAAATCGTCCGAATGGCGAAGAGCAAATATGCCCGATTCTTCGTCACCAAGATGCTCAAATACGGGAACAAGAACCAGCGGGAGCGGATCATCTCTGCCTTCCGGGGACATGCTCCCGCACTCTTCCGAGTCACTTGGGCAGCCGAGGTATGTGTCTTTGTGTCTTTGTGCTATCCAAGATATTCTGGCTAAACGAATGCTCATATTTCTCATCCACCTGTTCGCTCTTCTTTCATTTTTGCGGTGTTATCCGTACGGATGGAATAAGAACCGTGATATACGATGCATTATCGGTTTTGCCCCCATCACCGGGCTGTCTTTGATTGGTTCTCGTCAGGTACTGGAGACTGCGTTCAACGATTACGCCAATGCACAACAACGATGGAATATCATTTCGGAGTTCTACGGAAACGAATTCCTCATCTTTCAGGTTGGCTTTCACTGCCGGTACAGGGGGCAAATGTTCATTGAAAGACATTGTTGGGTCACGCTTCATATTGAAGTAGTTAAAATGGTATAATTACTGTGGTAGTGTGGTTGTCTTGCAAGAGCAGTAAGCCCTAGGATTTAGGAAAAGAGTTACCCAACATTGCGGGAGACCCAGTACGACTTTTCTTTGAATCAAGGGAATTCAGTCGTCCAACCACTTACCAAGACCTTAAATTCCCGATCAGAGGGACGTTATTTGTAATGCTAAGCAGTAGGATAATGCTCTTTTTTGATGATAAACCAAAAACAATAAGAAACTAGGCACAATATCAAAGTAATTACTAGATGTTTTGTGTAGGAAAAAAGCTGACTATTTGTCAATCCGAAGAGATTTCGCTGCGGGACCGCGACCTAATTTGAGCGTGAATTTCTAAAAACAAGATCGGGAATATTTCCTGCTTATTTTGAGAGATAATGTACCCTTTTAAGTCGACCGAATACAAGTCGTTGGATGATTTGTTGGAGAAAGAACCGGGAAAGAAGAAGCAGATCATGAAACACTTGGAGGAAATTGTGATGGATGTTGTCGAGAAGACCACCCTCAAACTGTCCATCACACACAAACTCATGCACGATCTCGTTCGATTCGGAACTCAGGAACAAATCGATAATCTCATTGATTCAATCAAGGTAATACTGTAAGAAGCAACGGCACCACGGCAGTGAAGAAGCGTGTCTACTTTCATGCATGGCTCTCTAATAACAGTTTTGCAACTACTGCTAATATAATAATTGTTGTGTTTTGCAGACGAAGATCCCTGAATTGGTGCACACCCCGGATGGATCGAAGGTGGCCATGCATTGTATATGGAACTCGTCTGCCAAGGACAGGAAGGTATGAGCTGTCTGAGTATCTCGTCTTTCTCACGCATTGTCTCGCCTAGCGAGCACGTAGAGGACACGTCGTCACCTCGCTTGGCCTTCTGGCAATATGTTTTGATCGTTGATATTAGTGAGCATGTTCGATATTCTTGGATGCCATTCACCTTTTCCTCTGTTCAGATTATCGTCAAGAACATGAAAGGATTGGCAGTGAACTGCGCGATGGAGGAGTATGGATGTCGGGTGCTGATGAGCATCCTCGACACTGTCGATGATACCGTACTCGTGAACAAGTACATCACACAGGTATATTCTACTCTTGGTGATGAGTTCGTCGCAGGACATCGCGAATGAGATCCGGAAGGTGGTTCTGGACAAATTCGGAATCCGGGTCGTGCACTACATGGTACATCCACGTGACGGACGTGTAATGGACAAAGGAGTGATCGATCTCATCAAACAAGTTATTATTCTTTTTACTTTAATAATACCATTTATAAGAATGTGTTTTCATGATTTATTCCATATTTGGTTTATTGTGTTCGTTATGGCATGAAATAGTAGTTTATAGTATGTTGTTGTTAGGGACAAGTGCAGGTATATACAACATGTATTGTGATTAACCGTATGCGAGGTACACCAATGGGATCATTTGCAGGGAGATTCGAATGTGCATTCGAAGAAAGCGGCTTCCGATCGATACTCCGAGCTGTTCAATTGTCTGTCCAAACCACTCTTCACATTCATGGCTGCCAACATGGAGTTGCTGTTGACGGGAGGAGTCGCCACCGCCAACCTCGTCCTCGACTCACTCGAACTGCCCAGTATGTCATACTTTCACGCCAAGTCACGAAATGTCTCAAGCAGTTGCAGTTATGAAACGCAGTCTTAGAAGTACGACTCTTCTGAATAGTACGAGTATGTTGCAGGCGAATCCGATCCGTTCCCGCGCACCGTTTCCGCGGAGGATCGCGCTGCGTGTTACGCGGCGATGACTGAAATCGCTTCGCGGGAATTCGTGCCCTGCGAGGATCATCTGATCGAACACAAGCAGGGACAATTCGTGATCGGACGACTTCTCCGAGGAGACGGCGACCTCCCCGAGGATCAGAAGCTGTCCACCCACTTGGCTCGGCTGCCTCGGGCACATCTCGGGTCGTGGGTCGGATGCAATAAGGTAGGCCATGTCGGCCATTGGCCAGCTTTCCCGTAGTTACTGACTGGACTCCTCCATGTCATCTGAGTGGGTGCACATCCAATCCCTTCCAGGGTTGTTTCACATTGTTGCGAATGTTCGAGAATGGATCAGAAGAGACGCGAAAGAAGGTTCGGGAATCGGTGGACTTGTCCCGTCTGCGGGGATATTCCACAGCGGGTGCTCGTATCCTCCTCGAATCCCTCCAGGCATAGCCGACTTGTTGTTTGTTCCGTTGTTATTGTTGATTGTTATAAACGTTGTCAGGCGAGGTCGACCGGCATTGTCAATGAGAAAGGAGGCTATGATACCGAGGACAGCTGTTTCCTGTCTAATACCGCTATACAGATACTTGTCATACAAAATCGGGGGTACGTGGGCGAGTGGCATCCACTACAAAAAGGAGAGTGTGCCGCTCCTTGGCCGACTGGGAGGACTGCGAGGACAAGACGGTCGGGGAGCGGGGGCGGTCCGTCGCCATCGTCGAGTCCTCTGTTGGCGAGCGACACCTGATGAGCAGATTGTGAGGTTGAAAGGGGTCAACATTGTGGATCGACCTCCATGTGCATGAACAATCACCGTACCTAATGTTCCGTTTGAATGAATTGGAGATGTGCGATAGATCCGTGGGGGATCGTGGTCGTCCCGAGTCAGCAGTCGGCGATCGGGGGCGGAGTCGACCGGATTCGGTCGTCGGAGATCGGGGACGCATCATTGTGGACTGTCCATCACAGGTGACCATCGTATTGGGAGTCCGGGGACGACAAAGGGAGAGTTGGGAGACGTCGCGACTCATGTTCGGAGTGATTATGGAACGACCCGGCACCTGAGCATCCACTCATTCTTGTCAATCATTGTCTTCCCAAGAGACAATCAGTCGAAGGACTGACAACTACAAAGAACGTACGGTTAGCGTATTCTGGCTTCCACAGACACGATGCCTGTTTCGTGTAGTGGAGAGCATGGAGGCACTTGAACATGAACCGACTCGAGAACGGGTATCCTCTACTCCCTGAATAAGGGATACTGTATCCCGTACACTTTCTAGCTAAGATGCCCACTGGGCAGTAAGGGTTTCTTATTAGACTGTGCTTGTTGGTGGTAATGTGCTTCATAAACTGTGCACAGTCGACAGTGCAATAATAAAACATTATCGAAAGAGTGTGCTTGGTGTACATGCACTAGGAAGGTAGATCAAAATGCGTGGTGCAGTGTACTTTGCAGTGAGGATTGGAAGTGCTCAGTACTCAACGACTCACGTTCCTCTCAAATTCTACAGGTATGTGACCTTTGTATTAAATATGTATTGAACTACTTATTTCACATTGGGAAAGAAAGAAGTTTGCTTTTTTTTAAAAATGAAAAAACAATGTCTCTACGATTGATTGTCTTACCTGTAGCTTTGCTTTCATTCGGGCACAGACAATTTTGAAAGTTGCCCGAAAGTTCTGTGATATGAAGGCATAGCAAACTGGATTCAAGCATGACTGGCAATATGTCTGAAAGTATACATACGTTTCGAATCACCAATGTAGGCTTTTTTGTCAACATTGTTGAATTACATCGTTCAGAAAAAAAGATTAGTAAGATGTGATAAGCTGTTTCCAGATGAATTTTTTTAATTTTAGAAGAAATTATTTGTTGTTCTTCTTAATCCAGCTTTATTATTCAAATATTATTATATTCTTGTTGTTGTGCCATGAATTCATACGCGAAAGTTTAAAAAAATGCACTTTTTCTGTTCTCAACTATCCCGTTTGTCATCAGGGCTCTATGATTTTGGTTTGCAACGTCAATACTTATGTTTCTTTCTACTACTTTTTGGCAAAAATGTAACGAACGCGCTGTTCTACAATGGAAAGTGGAGGTAACTACTGTTCGTTATCCTCTATTTCATTTTTGCTAATGCAATTTATCCTATGCTCTATGTCTATTATACTTTTTTTTCTATATATAGTATGTATATTTTCTTAATATGTGAGTGTTGTACTGACCAGAGCATTGAATCCCATTCGCATGTGTTTGAGTGCACTCGTATTCGAATTTCGACAAATGTAGTCATAGGAGACAAGGAGGTCGTCCACTGATGGATGGGAGGAAGGAACGGGGACTTACCTATCCAGGGCAGCCAGCAGATGAGGTACATCACGACGATGGAGATCAACATCTGGACTATCTGAAAACGATGCCGTTAGTCGCTATATGCATTTATAATATTTCTAGTTTGTCATCGATGTTTCTGTCATAACAACAATCGAATGATTCTTGTCCTTTGATGAGCAAAGAGAGGTGTGTTTTCTTTCCGTGCCTGTTTTTTGTTGCTCTCGGCGACTCTGCACGACTTCTTATTGGTGAGTGAGTTCATCGTTGTCGTGGCTGTTTTCAATCGACAACTGGCGATTGGAATGGACGAATACGAAGTGAAGGTGACGGCATCCGTCGCCGCTTTGCTGAAGGCCGCCCTGGAAGACCGTCGAGCTCATTCGTATTAGGAGAAGTCGCTTATTGTTAGAACAAAGGTGGACATGAACTTTCCTTGTTTCTTATGAGTCTTAACTGTTTCAAGATAAGTCACTCATGAAATACGAAATCGCTACTATCAAAAACCTTAAGTTTGTACGCAATTTGGGATTCAGTCGCAATTGACGTTCTCACAACAATATATCCACGAGTAGACAAATAAACTGAGCTGCCGCCGTAGTAATAGCACCATTTTTGAAGTGAAAGGAGAAAAATATGGGTACTATAAAACAGTGCGTGTTGGTTCAATTCTTTGCAAATTGCACATTTTTGTTTACTAACACTAAGATATTGATGTCACAAGAAGTTTGTCGAGGAATGGATATCCCATCGGGGTAAGTTAGAAGGAGCACTAGTTTCCTTTCACCTGAGAAATAGTGCTATTACTACGGCGGCTGAGGTTGTATAATATGCATGTGAGTGATAGAATTGGGAACAATCTGGCTACATACAAAGCCACATGATGTTGAGATAATGAACTTCCGCCGGTCACAAATTTGGATATTCCTTTGTCATTGTGCAAGAATTCTTTGTTTTCGTACGCATGTAAAGTACTGTAGACCGGCGAAAGCAACAAACATGCTGTGACGCATGAGGTCGAGAGTTCGATCCATAGCTATCCTCATTTTGTTCGTTACAGAATTTCCGGCAGAAACCTCAATTTCTCTTGCAAAAACGTGAGCCTTTATAAGACGAAAGAGACCGGGGGCGAGATAAGTAGGAAGCTGCATAGATGCAGACAAGCAGGAGGCAACTTATTGAAAACTAAACAGACATAAGGAAGGGCAGGCAATCAATGAGCTAAAATGACTTACATGGCGTGCGATAGTAGCCGGTGGTCTTTGGAGGAGGAGTAGACTATCAAGGAGACCCTCGCATAACAGATTGTCATTGTCACCACGGGGAAGACAATCAGAATGAGCAGCTGAAAGACGTTTCCTCCATTGCAACTTCTCATACCTGGTACACGGCATACGCCTTATTCAACGTGAACTTGGACCATCCGAGGAAGTCATGAGGGAATCGACGATGACACCAATATTGTCGTTCGTTCGTTCCTTCTTGCTGGCTATACACATAATCAATGCGAATGGCCGTTGGAATGGCCAGGACTCCCGACACGATCCAAATGCACAGGATCACCTTCTTCGCACGACCAATCGATGACAACCACATATTCTTCATAGGGTGAGCTATGGCTATGAATCTAAACACATCTCTTATAAGACACTTTACGTTCTTCTATGCAAATCTATGCATATTCGCTTCTTTCCAGTCTAGTTTACCGACAAAATGAATGAGTGCATTAACATGAGGAACGCGGATGTGGAAGAGTTGAGGACAAGGAAGGAACTGACCGCTCGAAGGAAATCATCGTCATCGTCAGAACAGAACAAAAACAAGTGAACTGTTGGATGTAATGGACGGAGTAACACGCGAAGCGACCCATGAACCAATCCGAGGACATGAATTTAACAAACTGAGGATAATACGAAAAGGAGAACGAACCATGAATGGGACACATGTCCATATCAAACACAAATCGGCAGTGGACAACGACGCCAAGAAGATGTTCGTCACATTTCGCATTCGTTTGAATCGGTTCACGACGAATATCACCTGCCGGGAATGCAATTGAATGGAGGAACGAACCAAGGCATTCCCTATGGTGCCGATCAAGAAGACGCACAAGTAGAGGAAGGTGGTGGGACCGAATTCGATGAGGACCGTCGACCAGGGCGGGGCGAGGGCGTCCCTGCACGTGTCCTTGCAGACCGGGAGGAACTTGATGATCGACCGTTCCTCGCAGGTGCAGTTCTCCACCGTCGTCGTGTTCAACAACACTGCGTAATAGTCATCGTCGAACGATCCTCCGAATCCAAATTCCACATCGAAACAACGACTGTCCTGCTCCTCATACGACAACGACATCTACAACGGACAGCTTCAACCTCCACCAATCTCTTACTTTCTGCACTCTCCGTCTATCACACACTCTCTCGTCGCATATCTAACTTCGTTTCGAGCTTACGCGTGTAATGTGTCAAATAATATATTGTAAGAGAAGTGAGAAAAGTAAGAGGAGGAAGGGTGGCGAATATATTATGGATCGAGACAAAATCGAAGGGGAAAATGGCAGATGAGATAATCTCTTCGGGGTATATCCTCTCGATATCCCTCTCGATATCACCGCCCTCCTCATATTCCCTTCCTAGTCTGAACTGTCGTGTATGGCGATTCTTCTTCCAGTCTAATCTGGCTGACATATGATTATTTGGTGGAATGTGTGCATTCATTCATTCATTATTGGTTGGAATAAGGACAGCCTCTGCTTTTCCTCCACGATAAGATAAGGATGGGACTCGTCGTGCTCGATGGCCAGCAAAGGTCGGACTCAGAAGATCGGACTCCTCGGGGCGACGTCGTATATTGTGGGAAACATCGTCGGATCGGGCATATTCATCACACCCACGGCCATCCTCGAACAAACCAACTCGGTAGGTATCTCTTCCAGTCAAAGGTGGCTAATCTCTTCTGCACATACTCGGTATCATGACAATATAATTTGTGTCAGAAACGTTGTTAGATGACTTAGGTCGGGCTCTCGCTGACAGTATGGCTCATTTCTGCGTTGATTTCGATGTTGGCCTCATTCTGTTACGTGGAATTGGGCACAAGTATCAGGAGGTCGGGGGCTGACTTCGCGTATCTCTGCTATGTCAAATGGTACGTTCCCTCCTGTCAAATGGTACGTTCCCTCCTGCCAATACATCAACAACAGCAATTCTGGCAATAAGAGCAGATCGCGAAAGTCGTCATGAATAGAGTATCAAGGAATGTGGACCCTCTTAGAATTGTACCTGGAAAAGATGTTTGCCTGTTCAGGTTCCCGATAGCTTTTCCATTTATGCTGACTGGTTGCATCATCATTTATCCCGCTACTCTGGCTGTCCAGGCAGAAACCTTTTCGGAATACATCTTCAAGGGATTCAACATACAATTGCAATCTGATTCGGCAATGTTCTATGGCAAGAAATTGGTCGGATTTTCATTGGTGTGTGAGTGAGGGATCTCCTCCCAACGGCCATCTCAGGGCTTCTCGCCTTCCTCAATTTCTTCTCTCTCAAGACCTTCGTGTCGAGGTTCCAAATCGTCGCTACCATATGCAAGGTAGTGGCCACGGGCATCGTGGTGGGCACCGGAGCGTATTATCTCATATTCCAAGGTAAGTATTCCTAACCTGTGTACGTGAAGTGGGCTATGCAGATAGACCAGCTGCTTGTATAGACAGACCACCCCTCAAATCTCACATCTCATGTTATCATAAGCTATCGATTCTCGCTCATGTATGGATAATACACTGTGGACATCATGCTAACAGGATGCTTCTCTCATCTCAATAGCCAAGGACATCATGCACAGGACATCATGTACTTAGCATTGGCTAAAGAAGAACGAGAGAGTGTGTGATAATGAAAGATCTTAAAAGAGCACATAGCTTTATCATGTCAGTCTCGATGAAAACACAGGCTAGCGCTGTTTTCACTGAGGCCAGAGAGACTCTCTTGTTTTCACATACTCTTTCGCCGAGTGAAACACGTCATGTACTCTTGCACACTGAGATCTTTTTGATCAAGTGGCAAATGTCCAAAAGAAGAAGCAGAAACGATAAGAACAAGCTCGTATATTAAGTACGATAAAGGGCTTAAAATACCTCTTGAGCGGTGCACCGCCCGCATTCTTTGATCTTTTGTCTGAAAATCATGTAAATGATGAAAAGAATAAGTTTGCCATGGAAATTAGGAAACGTTTGCTGACACGAACCACGTGTGGAGCGAAACTGATTGTGATCTTCGTACAAACAATAAGAAATGATTGGAGTGTACTCGGGAAGCAAATGTGTGTAGTTTGGTTTCCCTAAGTAAAGACGATTAGTTCTGTGAGTGTTTTAGGGAAGACAGAACACTTGAAGGATCCGTTCAAAGGTTCGACATTCGCAGTCGGGTCGTTCGTGACTGCGCTTTTCTCGGGTCTCTATTCATACGATGGATGGGATATTCTGAATTTTGGTGCTGAAGAAATTGAAAGACCCAAACGGTTAGTTGCTCGATGATTTACATGTTAGTTGGCATTCAAACTGAATCTCTGGTTAGAATCATCGGCATTTCTCATCTCGCTAACAATAAGCATTTCCAATTGCAGAAGTGGCGATATACACAGATTCTCAACTTCTAAGTGGTATTGCAGCAGCCTAAGAATATGGCGTGCTTGTAGTGCTGAACCATTTCTGATGTATAAGCAGTCCACAAATATGAAGTGATTGAATGTTGCAGGACGATGCCTCTTGCCATAGTGATCGGAATGACCTTCGTGGCGATCCTCTACCTGGCTGTCAACATCGCGTACTTCGTTGTGATGGACGTGAACGAGTTCCTGAATTCTCCGGCGGTGGCGCAGGTGAGACGAGAGAGGAATACCAATGGAACCAATAGACATTCGCACAAATCGCACTCGGAAAATTTCAATACGCCATTCCGTTCTTCGTCTCCATTCTGTTGGTTGGGTCACTGAATTCCACGATCTTCTCTGCCAGCAGGTGAGTGTTTCCCCTTTGTTGTACTGTATCAGCATATGTGTCCGGCTAATACTAAGTATTTCGGTCGCATAACCAACCCGACCATAGTCTTCTTCCACCGAGGTGAAAAAACACAAAGCACACCACCCACATATGCTTATTGTTAGTGCATATGTTTGTCACCCACTTATGGGTGGCGACATTTGTGCATATGCGTGTATGTGAATATTGCTTGATCCGTGCAGATACCTGCAGGCGGCATCGAAACAGGGACATCTGCCCTCCTTCATCTCATGTATCAATCCCGTCACCGACAGTCCACGTGTTGCCATAATGGTTCATGTGGGTTGAGACAATTGCTTGAAAATTCACAAAACTGTAGATTTAGGGACCAAGTTTTCACAAAATCCGTAACATTTTCCAATAAGAATAACAACGGGCTCTTTCAATAGCTTTCTTCTATATATTTGATGTATGCACACACATCACTTCTTTTGTTTTACTGGAAAATACGTTTTTCCTATAAGAGAAGTCTGTGAGGTCACCGAGAGATTGAGAAACAACACGTAGTGGGTTATGTAGAGCCTTCAAACGTTTGCAGGAAGCACTAGTTTTCAAGTTCTTTAGAACGTGTTTCCAGGTGCTTCTGGCAATGGGTTTCTCATTTGTGGGAGACCTCGAATCGCTGATCAACTATGTCGCTTTTTCCCAGTGGAGTCAGCGAGCATTCACAATGGCCGCCCTTTTGTACATACGATTTCGGTTCGTTTTCCCGAACACTTATCCATGGGCTCAACGGCAATGATAGACAGATACCAGCTACAATCGGGTCAATGCAAGCTCCTTGTCAGCCTTGCTCTGCCAACAAGAGTGGAGCGACCACCAGTTGCTGACACTAAGGATTGGAAACTGTTTAGGAACATAAGAAATGTGTTTTGAATGGGGAAGTTGTAGTGGCGTGGAAGTGCACCCGGATGCGGTGAAGACGATCATCGTGATGCCGATGCTCTTCTTCCTCATATGCGCCGCCCTCGTCATCATCACCATAGTGGACAAGTTCTCCGTGTCGGCCATCGGATTGGGAATCCTCGGCTTCGGTCTCATCTTCTACTTCCTCTTCATCTTCGAACGATCTCTTCAATCCATCCATGTCTATCGAGAATACGCGCACAAGGCCAACGGTAAGCTGCAAGTTGTGAGGTCCGTATTCCACTAACAGACCATTGCAAGTTAACAAAAGCCTGGTTCCAAATACAATAATTATGCCAGACTACACGACTCGCGGATTCCAAGTGATATTCAACGTGATTCCGGACGTGAATACTGAAGAGAACGCAGAGGTCCGACACAGGAAACCGACCAATGTGTCGGAAGTCGTCAAGGAGCGTTTCTAGTTCATCCCCTGTACTTGTCACCCTGCACACAAAAACATCGCTTTATCAATGCTAAACACATGTATTGGCTTTCACTTTATTATATGTTCATATACACAAATGATAATAAAACACAAAAACGCATCGTACAAGGAAAAACTGATGAGGAAGGACACAGGAACATAGAAGATCGCATCGCATTGGACAGGCATGTTAGTGTACATTCAATGAGTAGAATACAAGGGGAGAGAGTATGAAAGATAAGGGCAAGGCGAGAGAGGACAGACAACACGACAGAACCCGTCACTTGTACAATATATACTCCTTGAGACATGGCGGAATACGAAGATCTTGCACACATCGGATACGTTCGATTCCCAATTGAGACCGGATACAACGACGACAGATGTCGAGTAGAGGAGAGGGCTCAGCTGAAACGGACACTGTCACCAAGACAAAGCAGATGCACCAACAGGTGCACCACGCGCACCACCAGATGCACCTTCCCACACTATAAGATGCACCTGTGACATCATTTCAAACAGCTCACATGATCTTCCCCTTACACAGGCAAGAGTGCGATCACTCACACTTTGCAACAACTGTCCCTGATATTCGGAACACATTTGCATGTCAGAGCAGCCACCATGAGAGACAAAACAGGACTGATCCAGCAGACAGCACACAAGAAGCAGCACCATCTCGAATCACGGGATACTGTAGTCACGGCAAATCGAGCATCAGTTCAGCCCATACATCCTAACATACTTCAGTTACACTTTAATAGATAAAGTATATGTCATCAAGTTTTTGAAACGTTTTTGTTTTTACAAAATAGTCCAAAGTTGTCAAGTAGAAAGAGGTTCAAGGTGCAACCGGTATGAATGGATTGGACTTGCCGTCACTGTCGAATACAGCTGTCCAGAGATGGGAGACCTGAGGGGGGACGGGGAGACTCGCCTCCAAGGGAGGACCGAACAACACGTCCAACACACTCGAATGGCTCGTCGACGGTGCCAAGGGACTCCATGGATCAACACTAGCAAGACCATCGGACGTCGACGACTTCACCACACGCGTCGCGTGCGATCCGTTCGCCGTGCGCATCGCGTGTGTCGGCATAGCCGAGTACGACGAGGACGGCGGGAGACGGGCGGCGGCGCGGGCCGGACGCGGCGGATAGAGAGACAGGGAATCGAGAGAGACGGTGGGGGTACACTTGGGGGTATTGAAGAGAAGGTGCTTTCTGCCAGGTGGAACTATGTTTTCGGGAATAGGAGAAAAGAGCGTACGATCTAATCCGCCGATATACTTCATCGTGATCTCGCAATGGCCCCACACAGCAGATACGATCGGATACAACGTCTTCCCCTTCAGATTGCGGAACGCGACGCCCAGGTACTGGCGCTCCGTCGCAAACGCCAGGTAGCCCTCGTCCATATCCAGGATACAGTAAAACTGAAATGAAGTACGGTATGCAAATGGGAACAGCTACATACTGTCAATATCTTCCTGCTAGAGACTCTCAAGTAAATAGCTGACAAGACAAATGAAGAATGATCACTTGCATCACACTCTGGAACCTCCCCCTCTCTTACCTCGTACAACTTGCAGACCTCATTGTTTCTGGTTCAGATTGAGGAATCTGTGGTTTCCGCAGGAATACAATTCTGCCCGATCACAGTGCAAGCTTTTTTTAAGTTTCCTCTTGACTGAATAGTTAGAAGAGTAAAAGGGCGAAAGCCAAGTAGCAGAGTCAGAAGCATAGCAATGCTTCCATCGGAGCCGACTCTCCCAGAGGAGGGGTAAAGTAGTATTTTGCGTATGTGAAGGAGGGGTAAACCACGTAAAAATGCAGAAATTGTTCATATATGAGGGGTAAAATGTGCTTAATGTGTTCAAAAGGTGGGGTAAAAGAGCACTCCCATGGGAGCCGGCTCGGTGGAAGCGGTGGTATGGTCAGAAGGAGAAACCATTCCGTTGGAATGACGTGACCCGCAACTTATGCTTACAAGTAAACTGTCGTCCAGCTTCATGTGTAGAACTTATGGCAACTTATGGGACACCAATGAATGGTTGTCGAAATAACGGATGGATCCTACAATTGTTGTGAAGAGTTGTCCTGACACGTGTGGCGATAACTATGTATGCTCTGCACGGAAACTGTCCAGTAGTTCTGTTACTTGTACTGGTGTAAAGACATTTGTGGCTTCATGTTTCCTGCTTGAACTCGCAAATGGAAATAGAGTTTAAAGCGAGCCGAGAACCAAATGAGCTCTGATCGAGCAAATTCAGATTCTGCATAAGTCGGTTGTGTACGCTGTCATATGGAGACATTGTGACTCCGTACTATGGATGCTGTCCATCCCTGGCCTTAACGTGCGAGTAAAAGAATCCACAACCCAGATTTTGGCAACAGTAATTCACAAACCGATTCTCCCCTATCATGAAAATGTAAGCAGAGAACACCTAACTCCTTCCTTGTTATGTGAAAGAAAGAGATTCCTGGCGATGAAGAGCGGAGCAGTAGTGAAGTGGAGAGCAGTGCATCGTACTACTACATCACAGTGTCTCATCTATGACCCCAGGCCGTGCCAATAAAAGTACGAAAATCAGCTATCCTCAAAAACCCAAAATTTTGAACGTACATTGGATTCCATTGCAATGGGCGTTATCACTTGCGCAAAAATAAGGTAACTTATACCAACGAGTAGACAAGCAGGAAGTAAGCTGCCAGGGCGCGTCAGTCATAGCCCAATGGTAACTATGCTGACTTACGCATGAGGTTGTGGATGCAATCCCGAGTTATGCCAACTGCCAGTTTTGTTAACTGCTTGAAGATCGGCTCAAGAACCGCAATCCAATCTTGGACAGCCAATTTTTCTCCTTTGAGCGTAGTATTGTGCATGCACAATAGGGGAGGAGTTGAAAGAAGTCGCCAGCTGGTTGTGTCACTCGTCTGGTACCGAGTAATGGTCTGTCTAACACGAGAAGGTCGTCTAACCTCTTCTCTCTTTGCTCGTCCCGCTCTTCTGCCTTGTACGACGTACAACTACCATTCGCCTCACGTTATCACCCTGCTCACGTTTTCCACATCGCTACTATCAATGTGTTACTGCCCAGTCAGTTTAGCGATAAACATGTCAATTCAATTCAATAAGCAAGGCGTGTAACAGTGATGCAAGAAAATCTTTCTTGTTAGCAAATGTAAGTTTTGTAAGAAGAACTTTGAGATGAGTAAGAGCTTCACAGGGAGCAAAAATCCCAGCAAATCAATACATAAAGAAAGTAATGAATGTGTTTACCTTGTCGGGGACGGTGAAATGATCATCACGGGAAGACTCCAACCCGACGGGAAATGCCCATGGGGCACAATGCTTCGAATCGTGGTGACACTCGTTCCGGGCTGAACAACACAGTTCATCAAGCACTCCCACACCTTCTCATCAAGCTTCTTTATCAATACGGATGTTCCCTCAACAACACTCACTAGTTACGGGTCAAAAAAGTCAGTTCCCCTTTGTTGAAACGCAGACAAAGAAATCGCGTTGTTTCACTCTAAAAAGCATACCGCATAAACATTTGATGTGCATTTGGATGGAAACAACAATAAACAATTAATTGTACTCTTTCAGCTCATAATGGAAACATTGTGTGAACACCAATCTCCCGGTACTCCACAGAGAAAAGGTTGTTGCGCAAGATTGCCTGTGGGGTATTCGTGAGACAAGAACTGTGCACCCCCCCCCCTTCCCGTTCCCGGTCTATAAATCATGTCCTCAACAAAGGCAATAAATAAATGCATATCTGAAACAGAAAATTTCCGGTAGCCTAATAATAAGACACAAACAATTCGCAATTATTGAATAACCCGATTTATAGACAACAAATTGACAGCAATTAGAACGACCATTGAAACCTAGATCTTATCAGACATTATCGCTGCTAAGAATCGCATCGTGCAACATTGTAAATGTCATATGCCAAGGGAGTCATAAGCATCGCAAAGCAAGTAAGAACAGCAACAACTTCTTAGCAGGAATACTCTTGATAACCTTGAAAGAAGGTGCACAAACACGAGTGTGTAAAAAAAGTAAAGAAGTAACATACTGATATCCCATCCGTAGCTCTCTTGATTTGGTCCAATGAGAGAAACGTATCCGACAGAATGGAGCGATGCCTGTTTGGTTGCGACTCCGACGACAGCATGTGTTCCCCTTTGGCGGGAGGGCCATTCCAACTGCCAGACATGGAATCCTCTCGAATATCCCATCTTCCCTCGTATACAGTCTGTCGATTGGGCGACGGGATGTCGATGGAAGGTGAACTTATCATCGTCTTTCACAAATATGTTCAACGACCGGTCGTTTGGATTCCACGCATGAAGTTCCTGTAAGATCCAAAGTGAAAGTGAAGGCGAGAGTGAGAATAACAAACTTGTGTTTGGCTGTCCAATGGAGTCGAATTCAGCACAATGTCCAACTTGTACGGCCGGAGTAGATCATCGAGACCCGAATGCGTCGCGATGGGATGCGCCGGCGACAGGCTGCGACCGCTCCGCGCGGCACGCGACGCCTCACTCCGACGCTTCTCCATGGCCTCACGATGGCGAGATGAGAACGACTGTCCAAAGGGAGGTGAGACCGAGGAACATTCCAACGAGGACACTGAATGCATTCCGGGGATACACGGACAATGCGAACAAAGGAAGGCAGCAACTATCTCTACAATCTCATTTTTGATTCACATCTCAATGGAGAAAAAGCAGGGATTGCGTAACCCTGTCTTCCCATTCCTAACGGTATCCATTCTATCGATTCGAGAGCAATTGAGGACCAGTTTGTGAGGGAACATAATCGAAACCAAGAGCACCATTTGTCCTCCGGCACTCTGTCAACCACCCCCC
>JACMIJ010000497.1:0-18677 GCA_014805365.1 Koerneria luziae
GGGGGTGCACTGTGCCCTTTGTATCTTATTGTTATGAAAGTTGAGAAACGCGACTGCAAGTGCTTTTATGCTTCCAAGAAAGGAATATTAACTGTTATTTACTATGCAAGGCTGTAGCTGGTCCTGCAGACTCTGCAATTATCGATTTTTGGGACCGATTACTAATTGTAAGATACTGTGCTGTTGCGCGCTGGGTGGTCCCTTTTAGGCTGCGTTTTCGCATCTAAAGACTAAATGTAAATACTAATTTGCATAGTTTTGACATCATGCAATTAGGAATGAGTTCTCGGGAACTCTATTTACCATGAGGGGTACCCTTGCGGGAATGAGTCTAACAGTTAGGATTAAAGGCTAGCACTTCCCCCAAAAGGGTTCAAAAGCAAGACAAATGCTCAAGTATCTTCTTCCCAAAGAAAAGGGGGTATTTTTTGGGCTACCCATAGCCTACGGCTAGTTTACAATATATTGTGCTTTTCTGCTGCAAACTTCGCTTATGATACGTTTCGAAATGTGTGATTGATACGACAGTGGTTAAGGAAGCACCCAACTCACTTTCTAACCTCCAAATATTATTGGACCAATCGTTCGTTGTGTTCCCTTCGAACATCACTGCACGATATTATTACTCATATTTTACAATTACATTGTATATAAGCGATGGCGAAGTATTCGGGCATAGTGCCCTACAGTATGTTCTGCACACGCAAAGAAATGTAGATAGCTAAATTTTGATCGAATACTGTTTTGTGGCTCTCATGTTGGCCAGTGGTGTTATTCTGATTAGCTTGGTACCAAAAATCAGTTTAAGTAGTCAATTTGCATACTAATTGAGAGGTAGGCAAATCTTGTAGTGAAACAGTAGTGGACATAGACAAATTTGGGGAAATAGCACAAGCAGTACACACAAAATAATGAGTTGGCTCCTTCTTTAATATTGTACACCACCACCGTGCAATACGCAATGTCAGAGAACCGTGCCCGTTTCACCTAGGGCGCTCATTTCGCCTGACATTAGGGCGAACATTTCATCTGTCGAGGACTGCCCCATTCCGCCTAAGGTGCCCATTTCACCCGGTTTGGGCATCTTCACCTTATTGAGCGGTCGTCGCCTGGTTGCGTGTTGGAAGAGTCCGTTCGGCAGCGCGACATCGTTGCCATCTATGAATTGGTCGTCCAGCGGGACGTCCATCGGCTGCGTCCGCGACGCGTCGGCGGTCGCCGTTTTCGTCCAACCGAAGAATTGGCAGTTCCTGAAAGAGAGTTGATACATCAGCGGTTCTCAACATTGTCATATATCGACGTGTCATGTTTCTATGTTTCAAAACCGGGGTTACCCTCTGGTGTAAGACATGACAATCCTATAAGCGCATAAATCATACGAGTACATGCTCATATTTTTGTCGGTAAGCAACCAATCGACATAAATTTTGGTATGTGGTCCTAAATTGGGCATAACTTGATACTCATGCTGAAATACAGTTACTGTTTGGTTTAAGGTTCAAGTTGTTTTTTTTGTGCGCTTATCGGACTGTCCCGCGTAAGACCACTGCATGTCGCATCCGCCGGTTTACAGTATCTAATTTGCATATGGCAACAAGTCTTTGTTCTCTATAACAAAGGAATATGTAAATTTGAAACCACCGGAAGTCCCACTGTCTCAACATTATGCGACACCACAACCGGATGCGTATTGAACTTTTATTGTTAGATTCACAAACAGAGTCTTTCCAATGTTAAGGTATCAGTTGGGAGGCGTCAAGCAGTTTACTACAAGAACTGTTACTATACGGGTGCACTTCCTTGCTTCAACTTAAAGAAGGACTAAACTTACTTTTTAAAGTACTATGTCCCCGTAAACCATAGCTTGCCCTAGGTGTGGTTGACACTTCTGTAGCTTCTTTAGTGTTGGAAATGCCATTTGGGCGTTTTATGGCCCTAGGAACACCGAGAAATGGGCAAAAATAGCATATAACTGTGCCCTATTTATTCGTGTTTCACTGCAAACATAAGACTCAGGCATAGTAAGAAAAAAGTGCGTTCACTCCTTCTTTAACACCTCCAAGCAAAGAACCGTGGTAGGAGGCGACTAATAGTTTGAAAGCGAAGTTTGGGATTCCAGCATCTTCAAATTTACTCTTCTGATATCATCGTCATATCATCTTTGGGAGTCGCACAAAAAAAAACAACGTGTAGCCATTTCATGTTGCTCATTTGCAGACAGACAGCACGGAATTCCGAAGAAATGTTTTCATTTCCGTTGGAATTACGCCATAGAGAAATTCGATGAAGTGCGTATAAACATTGTAAACATTGCTGCTCATTGTCACTCAACTAACAATAAGCTATTTCTATTCGTATCCAAAGACCGAAGAACTCTTCTGATTGAGGAATAAATGCAATGAAATGAAATGAAATTCGTATCCAAAAGAATTTGAACGATGATCCAAAATATGCGGGTTTTGAGCTGACGATCTATGAAAAGCTTCAAAACGTTGTTAGCGCAAAATTTTTGCTACATACGTTCTCCTAATTCGCAAGTTTGGACAAACCGTATTCGGTGCAGTCGATGCAGCTCCTTGTAGAGAAGCGACTCACCGGCGAGCATTTCGGCAAAACGAGAATTCTGAACCACACAGCGTTTTACAGTTACCGATTGTACGGCGCCGCCCAATATAAGAACCGCCTGGATAAGAACCGTAGAACAATTCTCGCTAATTTGATTATCCTTTGTCGGAGGGTTCTTATTCAGGCGGTTTTCATCTAGGCGGTTCTCATTTTTGGCGGCGCTGATTGTACTGTATATTCTTCACGGTACTTCACGTGCATATGTACTCAAAGAGATATAATCAAAAGAACAAAAATTTCTTCGGAACGGCGCGAAAATGAGAGATTCAAAATACTACTACGTTTGCGTTTTCAGAATTGCACAAAGCAAAGCATTAACCTTAATATAGTACAATGAAGCGCAAAGGTGATGAGCTCGTATAACGGAATAACATTGCAGAAGGCGATAGGTATACGAATTTTTGTCCATAAGTTCAGTACAATAATGGCTTTGTTAATGCGTCCAAACTACAAACTACTGGTAGGTCAAACATATGAAACGTGAATTGAACTACGTTAGTGCCGTTGCTAATTCTCGAGTCAAACTATTATCGAGAAAACGAATGTGAGCTACGAAGTGTTTATTGTGTTTAGAAATGATTATCAAATAATATAATTGAAAAATTGTAAACATGAAGAAAATACTGAAGCGAATTATCGTACAAGTATACAGTACAGCATGTTGCTTCCCGCTGACCTAATTTGCATACCTAACTTCGTTCTACACAAATACCACCAACTGTCACTGAATGATCAAATCTTATTGTTAGGTTTCTTTACAATTATGCAAATTTGCCAAAATATTCAAAAAACCGATACCGTTTCACAAACTTGTGAGCTACACTAGACGGTGAAAAAACGTGAATACGCTTGCAAAAGTAAACATATAGCGACAGTCGGATAATTGTGCAAAACGGTGTCAAATAATCCAATAATATCTAATTCGCATACTGTTAGAAAGGAATCAGTTGTGATCCCGCTTCGCGATACTCCAACACAACGAATGATGCCGGCTGCAATTGCAGCCAGTCCCTACATAAGCGTCTTGTCTACCGAATAAACTACTATTCTAATACCTGACTCCGTTTCATACAAATACCCGACTCACGTGATACCGCTTCCTTTGTTAAGCGGCAATAGAATTCTCATTGTACAGCACGGTTAACAATAGCTAGAACAAAGAAATTAACATAAAATGAAATGCCGCTTTGAACATACGTGGACTGTCGCTAAATATATACATTTTTAAGCGTACTCATATTTGTAACTGTTTATGGCAAGTTCACAAGTTTGTGAAATGGAATTGGATTGCGAAAAAAAATGAATACTTTCACAAAATTGAGTAATTGGGAAGAAATCTAACAATAAGATTTTTTTACGACGACAGTCGGATATTTGTACAGAACAGTAAGCCAATAATAGTCACACTTGCGTACTCGTCCACAATCTTACTGAATCCTATACGAGCACAAACGGAATATGTAAATTTGAGATCGACAAAAGTTTCACTCTTTCAGCACATTGTGTTGTTGTTTTGCAAGCACTTAGAATACGCTAAACTTAATTACGATGTTGAAGACCCCTGCACACTTGTTTACGTAGAACAGACTGTTTGTTAGGCGAAAATCGGTTGTTTACGGGCCTAATAAGACAGTTGACTGATAGTAAGAAGATACTAGTCTAGATGTAGGTTGACAACATTTTCGATTGGAATTTGTAACTCTGTTTTGTGCATATAAAAAAAGCAAATATCGTAACCTGTATTCAAATTTTTTAAAGATTCATTAGTTTGTGAAGAGAATAAAATAGCGAAAATTGCAGTATTTTAGCAATTGGGTGTAATAATGATGAAGAACCATAACAAAAAGATATATGGCGAAACTTGAATAGTTGTGCAGGACGGAGTCGGACTTTCTAATAGTAAGATGAATAGCTTGGTGGTGACAATGTCTCTTTACTTTGTTCCCTTTTTGTACATACGTCATACATGGACAAGCACGTTCCTGGGAACGTAGGGTCACCCCGCATTTGTTTACTTGTCTGTGTAAAGCACGACCGCAAGATATGAGTATCACCCCACATTTAACATATTTATGTGCGGGAGGGGGGTCACCCCGCAAAACAGGAACGTGCCGTGTCCATGTATGACATACGTACATCAACATTATTTATCTTTACAATATTGTGAAGCACACAACTTATTAGGCTCACGAAAATGCAAAAAAAAAAATTGTTCCGATAGCAACAAAGAAATACATGTTCTCTTCCATAGTCAACAACTGTTTTTGAATACGTAAGTGAACGCTTCATTGCGAACAATTGACTACGCACAGCAATTTTGCATACCTGACGTATCGGACAATTTCGTGTGTACTATAATAACAGGCAATACTGGCGCCTGTGTTATTATCTAAGCAAAAGCTAAAACGAAAATGGACTGATATTATAATGCATAGTTATGGATGTATTGAAACCGTACCAATAGTTCAGATCTGCCATGAAAAATGTGAAGCTCAACAGTTGGGATATTACCCAAGACAATATTGAATCTTTCCAGATATGCTTGTGAAATTCGGTAAGCATGTTGAAACACAACGTTTCTCAGCCGCTGGGATAATTTACCTATTTGCACACAAAAACAAAGAAACATGAAGACAAAACAAAAACGTATGAAAAATTTTCAATTATCTATCAATCAACAGTTTGAAAAGGCTGGTAGAAGAGGAAAAAGGCAAAGGGAAAATATTGGGGCGTAAAAATCTCTCATTTTCACACACTGTCCACGTGGTGGACAGTTTGCTGACGCACGTGTTGCCGGTTATCATTGAAAACCAGTTTGTAAGCCGATTAACAAGATAGATACGAGACGGTTCACAACCATCACATGAACGGTTGTTCATTCTCGTGATATGCAACAAAACACACACAAATTAAGGAAGGAATAAAGACACCTTTCTATGTGAAAATAGTATAATAATTTAGAAGGCATAAGTAAATTAAGTATTATTAAACATAACAATAAGAGAGTAAGTGCTACTTGTTAGCTTAGTTTTGGGACAGATCGGTTTCGGTGCTTCTTATGCTTGCTCTAAAACACACAATAAAAGATCACAGGCTTTCACCATCGCCGTAGAAATGTACATAATCTGCATACGAATACAAAGAGATTTGAGGAAAGAATAAAGAGGTATGCAAATTTCAGAGGTCAGTGAACTTTACGGACATTTCTTTTAGTAAACATCTGAGAAAACATTGGGCATGATGCCGTTCTTCAATAAGGAATTGCTTGAAACATAAAGGTTGGTGCTTCTCCACCGAAAAGATGAATACTTTCAGCAGCAAATTTATGTTATGGTAAGATCCATAACAATAAGACTTGAACGTACCGCAATAGCATAGCTATGCTTCCATCGGAGCCGAATCTCATATAGGAGGGGTAAAGTAGTAATTTGCATATGTGAAGGAGGGATAAACCACGTAAAAAATGCAGAAACTGCTCAAAAGGTGGGGTAAAATGTGCCTTATGTGCTCAAAAAGGTGGGGTAAAAGTGCACTCCCATGGGAACCGGCTCCGTGGAAGCGGTGGTATGCGCAATAGTCGGGATATCAAAGGAGCCGGAGACCTTGATTTCATTTCCAAAAAAATGTGTTTATAACTAGTGTTTTATGGACCTGTCACTTTTGTGTTCAGGGAATACACTTAGGCAGATTCCTCGGTAGACTGACGGTTTCCGGCTCCTTTTAAAACAGTCAATACACTGTAAGCTATTCAAATGCTCGCTAGCGATTGGCAAAAAAGAAAGAGAAGAACAAGAAGCGATGCTAGCGGGGCATATTCCTGTTCTCCACAACCACTTTTTTTGTTCTTTCTTTTCTTTGACCAGCTGATTATGTGTGTGTGATTAGCATCACATCATGTTGAGGCAGTGAAGTCCCAGCTGGTCTCTAATTTGCATATTCCTTTGTAATGAGGAGTGAAACCTTTGTGATAGTATGCAAATGAAGTACGGTAGGAATTCTAAAGTAACATCTTGACAATAAAGGCATAGGCAAAGTCTCCCATATTCAAGGCATTTCGCCTGCCGGGAGTCCTGAGAAGGCCAGGACGTTGTGGGGCTATTTAAGCCCCAAGATGCCCAGTCATTCACACGGACCGATTACTCTTCGTGATACTATCACTACCAATTGTCTACCCCGGAGGGATAACGCATCTTGACAATGAGAACACTTATTAGACAAACCGTACATAGCGGATTAGGTTTGATTTGGCAACCCTAGGCTATTGGAATATCTGACTTCGTTCTGTGCATATATCCTGACTGTCGCTGTACGTTTAACAAGGTCTTCTGTTCATGGTTCTTCCCCACTACACAAATTTTCCTGTGAAAGTTATCCCTTCGGAAGAAACATCAACACTCATGTTTCAAGCAATTCATATATTGAAAGGAGCTGTTGTTTCAGCAGTGTGTGTGGTGTAGATCGGATAAAAAAACAACTGTAATAATATTATAAATCAATGACAACGGTTGCAGCTGATAAAGGTTGAAATATAATAGTTGAGCAGCTAGTAATAACGACTTAGTAATAAGACATAACATGTTGCTTCCGCCGATCTATGGTACTTAATTTGAATACGAAAACAAAGTTGTCGTTCTCTATAGGAAAGAAATATGCACATTTGAGAGTGGTGGAAGATTCTCCGTCCTACCATGATGTGCTCAGTGACCTTCTCGAATAATCTATGTACGCTAGAAGATGGTTTCTCTATGCATAGTAGCCAAACAGGAATCCGCATGTAAGGGAAAGATTGTGCTGCTACAAAAATTAAAAATATTTCATTTATCAAAAAAAGAAGGCAAATTATGTGTAACAAAAACTTTCTAGAATATTAAATACCTCCAATTCATAACATATGTAGTACTATTGGAAACAAGTTATGAATTGCTTTGATTCGGGAGATCTCTACTATTTTAATTGAAGGTGCCGTTCTGTATACATTTCTGATTGTCGTTATGTATCTTATTGTTATGGTTCCATTACACACGTTTAAGTATGTTTGTAAACTTTTAATACATATAACGACAATAGGATATTCGCACAGAACGGTGCAAGATATTCGAACAGCGTACAGGAACATGGGGTCAAACATTCGATAGACAGTAGGGGGAAAATTGACTGCGATCAATACAGGAAATGAACTCGTAAACGGGATGGGCGATTATTTCACATGTCTTGTTTGATAGCGAGAGAATGCCGGAGACCAAACCAACAACTTGCGGTTCTCACAGGAAAATACGCCTCTTT
This sequence comes from Koerneria luziae, assembly GCA_014805365.1. Taxonomy (NCBI): domain Eukaryota; kingdom Metazoa; phylum Nematoda; class Chromadorea; order Rhabditida; family Neodiplogasteridae; genus Koerneria; species Koerneria luziae. The sequence goes on from JACMIJ010000497.1 coordinate 7,909, forward strand.
TAAAACACTCATATTTTGAGTGTTTTGAAGAAGCTGCGAAACCCGTTGTCTTGTGTTAGCAGAATTGCACATGAAAGAGGCTCAAAACTTCTGTGAGGGGTGCAACTACTTAAGGAAATGGTACTGTTTGTCTTCGAAGATTCACGGTTTCCGGGTCCTTTTTATGTTGGTGCTGGGCTAACAAAAATCTTAACTTGTGATGTAATTGTACAGTAAGGCGACGTAAAGTCAAGTAACTTGTAGTGCGTTGCTGCCTATCAGTCATAGTTGTAACATTCTTTGCCCGTACTAGGATAAAAAAGAGACTTTATGTTATGTTGGGCACACATTAGCACTGTTGAGGCTTAGTTTCTCTGACAATTCAGTAAGAGATTGACGTTGCTGATACAGCGTTCAAAGACTGTAACATTCTATGCCTTGCTATAGGATATATCATGTTGCTTCCAATGAGCTTTCCAATGAGTGCTTAATTTGCATACGTGAGAAAGGCATCCACCGAGAAAGAGAATATGCAAATTTGAGACCTTCGGAAGCTACGCTATCCCGATATGATGTGAAAAGTATTGTCTAGTTGTTCGACAAAACACGTGGAGAGCAGAAGAGGGGAGATGGAGAAAAAGAGAAATCAACACTCAACTGGTTCAGGGTTCACCGGTAACTGACTACTCCCAAACACCAAACATTCAGACACACCGGGTGCAATACAAGTTGCACCATGTTTCCAACTAACGCTGCGTTTCACAACCTCATTTTTCACTCTTAGAGAAAATATAAGCTTTACACAAGCCTGAACAGTACTTGAGTGTCTAACACTCATTTTTTCAGTGTTACATATTTCGTGATCCTATTGAAAAATTGAGTGTTTGAAACACTCAAAATTTGAGACTTATTTTTCTCTGATTGTGAGCATATGCCATCTTTGTTCTTCTGAAAACGAAGAGGTTTTCAAAAGAACAATAATGGTATTTCCAGGTTGATACGAACACAACACATTCAATTCATACATTGAAAACTCTATTATGAACTAGCAATCATTAATCATACAATTAGCGTGGGAGCAGTAAATGAGTACGGTTATTTTTTAGTTATTATATAAAAGTCTGCTAACAATAGGGAAATCAAAAGCGTAGAGCTTAAAGGTATTTGTAGCATTATGATTCTAACAGTAAGAATGGTAACGTTATCAACAACGGAGAAGTAAAGTGGTTTGACGCGAAACTTCTAGGCAGTTGTCTACTTAACCTTCTGATCTCTGCAATGTTTCGAGCTTTTGAGAGCGCATGTCAGAGAATGGAGGTGGAATGACAATGAACGATTCGGAACGAAAATTTTGGGAAAAGTGATAATAATATACTACAACCGACTTGTAAACAAGCATCCACAACTAAAAAAAAAACTGAACAAGTTTGACTTGTTTGCAAGCTCACATTCGTGCACCACTGTTGTAGCTGCAGCCAATCGTAAAATGACTGGAATTTCCGAGTCCTTTGGACAAACCGACGATTGAATGTCTACGCAAAACGCACAACAGTCACATCGATTCAGAAACAAGTATTGTGTTTTTGTGCACATTATGTAAGATTGTGGCAGAGTTGTGGCAATGACGCAGCTAAGACGGTGACACTTTCGCTGATCCAAAATTTGCGTATTCCTTTGTTACTAGCAGAGAAGTCTTTGTAGTCGTATGCAAATGAGATACGGTAGACCGGCGAAAGCAACATGCTGTCAGTCGCTTTCTTCTGTTGCTTTGCAGAGTCCATTATAATAGTACACAAATTAGTTTCGAAAACACACTGTTACTACTGGGTGCACCCCATTTGCGCCATTCCCAATTGCGCCAACTGTTGTTATCTCATCGTAAGACTTAATTTTTCGAATTTTTTGTATCGTACCTTCCAAAGGCTATGGTCGCTAGAGTGCACAAGAAATTTCAACCTTGTAGACACCCAATTGGGGCTAATAGATCGGTTGGCGCAAATGCAAAATGGCGCAAATGGGGTCCTCCCGTTACTACTATAGCAATAAGGTAACACCTTTGACAATGAGTGACAAGGGTTTCTAAAGATTATTTAGCAAGGGCAGAATGCTTGCCGAAATGCTGCTGGCGCATTATGTGAATACTGTGATAAACAGCGCGAAGAATATGACATTGTGTCAAGCGTCATAGTGACATATGTCACTAACATCTGTCACAATGCCGTTAGACAGAGATGTTTCAAGCTCAAGAATATGCAGGAAAAAGGGTTCGTGTGCACTCATCGGCTGGTCGCAAAGGGGTTTTGTCGGTCTCTCTCTCACTCCAACCTCTTCCTCTCACGCGACTGCACTCCCACGTGTAAGGCAAAGATCAAATAGTTGACCAACTACTCGGGTATGAAAATGCTTATGGCAGACACAATGAAGAGACGAGAAGTAGTAGCTGCCAAAGCTACAGCCTTCCCAGTGCCAAAGCTACAGGTTTTAGAATAGAATAAAAGTTGTCTTAGTGGCAAAGCTACAGCTTTCTTACAATTAGTGGCAAGGCAACAGCCTTATATTCAAGATGTCACAAGTGCCAAAGCCACTACCTTTTCGCAACGAACGGCGAATTCTACAGCTTTTTCATACCAGAAGGATTTGTCCAGATATTCCACAATATGTTTTGACTGACATAGAGCAGAAAATGGAGCATTGTACACCATAAATACTCGTTGTTATATTTGGTTTCTCAAACCGACATGGCTTCCGCCGCCTAGATTGAACTTTTCAGTGCCTAAATCTCTTCTGACTCAAAGAATGCGAGTGACATAGGTCAGACGACTTTACGATGCTGCTCAAACAATGGAAGCTTGCATGCAGTTATCTTTGCTATGAATGTAAGTCGCGCTGAGACCAAAGCTAATCTAATTAGCATTCAAAAATTGTAACTTTTAGCCGAGTCTGCTCCTTGTCACACTACTATTGTTAACAGCACATGGTGATTCATTTGTCCTTATCGACTATCTTGATTTATTCATAATGTTTTTGCATTCTTTGCATGGTCAACACTGAGAATAGCTGTAAGGCAGCAATAAAAGAGAACCTTTGACGCGGTAAACGATAACACAACAGCACGTCAAGCAAAGAATATGGGTTGGTGCGGCGCAGGTCAATAAAGATAAGAACATTCTAGAGCTTTGTTGTTGTTTGTGTAAACTATACTCATCAGAAAAATAATGACCAAAATAATCCATGTTATTATGCTCCATCAATGTTATAGCGTTCGTGAGACAGAGAACAGATGGCCAATGTTAGAGAAGGCGAAAAAGAAGAAGCGGAACGAGGAGAGACTGGCCAGAGGGAAGGATTCGGAGTGAGGGGGGAGCACACGTGGGGTGCAATCGTCACTCGACAGCTGTGAGAGAGTCAGAGGAAATGAACGAAGACTTTGGACAGAACATGAGGTTCTGGCACAAAGACGTTCTGCCACAACAACACAATTTCGCAGCCCAAGCCTAAACCAAGCCAACACAATTTCGCAGCCTAAGCCTATGCCATAGCTACATAATTTATAAGCCTAAGCCATAGTCACACAATTTTTGCACAGCATTTGATAATCGTTGATCCACTGTACCTCGTTTGCATAGAAACACTAAAGGATTTGAAGAGTGAACAAAGAAATATGCAAATTCTGTGCCGGCGGTAAGGAATTACTTCGAAACGCAGTGATTGAGCTTCCATCGGTCAACACTATCTCATTTATGTACATACGATCATATAAAGTCTTGGCTGATGGTGAATGTACGATTGGTATACTTGACTCCGTTGCGTACAAATTGTCCAACTGTTGCTGTATGATGATATCTTATTGTTATGTTTCTTACAAGGGAACGTTGTTACCTCGGGCTCGGCTTTTGCTATGAAAATGGTGAATTATCGTAGAAAAAGGGATGACGATAACGAGTCTGAAGTCAGAATCTGCAAACTCGGCTTCAGAACCGAGAAAAAGGCAATTATATTTCCGGAAAAAATCGCGATGGGCATGCATGCAATCTATTCTACGCTTTCCATAACCGCCACAGCAAGTGGCAGCGTGGTGTGGAAGACGAGTGCTGATACTAAGGATATGCATATTGCGGGTTCGATGTTTTTTCGAACTTCTTCGTTTTGTATTTTTCGTTGAATGTGTGTGGTTGTAATGAAGTTGCATATCAATGCATTAGGTCATGAGGTTGGATGTTTTCTACGATAATTCACCATTTTCATAGCAAAAGCCGAGCCTGAGGTAACAACGTTCCCTTGTTAGCAAATACACAATTTTGTCATAATATTCAAAAAAATTATATTCTATGCCGCTTGCAAGTTTTTATCCTGTTCTGAACTGTTGGCAATTCGAATTGGTGGTGGCTATTGGTAACACCTGTGACAGTAAATGACGAGACTTTACAAATACGCTTACAAAATTGACTATATATCGACAGTCTGATATTTCTACAGAACGGAGGCAAGTATTACAATTCCAGTACCTGCATAACATTTTGGTAGAAGTTGGAACTATTGGAATACTTGACTCCGTTCTGTGAAATATTTGACTGTCGCTATATATTCAGTTTTATAAGCGTATCCAAACTGTTCAGTTCATTACTGGTTCAAAGCAGCTTGGAAAGCGGTATAGGATTGCGAAAAATGTCAATGTTTTCGCAAATTTGTGTAATTGTAAAGAATCCTAACAATAAGACTTGACCATGCAGTGACAGTCGAATATTTGTACAAAACGGAGTCTGGTAAGCCAATATTATAATACATTCTAAAGACCATATATGCAACACTATTGTGCAATCGTCGGAATTTACGTCATACAAGGCATGATAAACATAAAAGTTATTGTTGGGTGCTTTGAAAGATTAGTGTAAAATAGCTGGAAAGACTAGAACGGTGGTTTCAGCGCAAAAGTCGCCTTACACATTGGCTTATCGTGGGCCGATAGTGTGATATGGGGTGAAGCTGCGGGTCAGCGGAACATGATGCGAGCAGCATGCATGGGAAGCATGGAATGGTTCTCACGGGTTCGCGCGATAACGAAATGCAGAGCTTTCTAGTTGAGATGAACCTCGTGAGTGGAATAGCATAGTGGAGCACGAACAGTTGCCTGCACGTCTTGGAAGCGTTGCTAGCGAATTCAACTTCCTCTACTCCTTGTCTGGGTTGATCGGGTTGACACAAGTCACTCTGTGATCGCAATACCCAGGCATTGTGAGCGGATAAGGCGCCATGTAGGCCGCCTAGCTTAGGTTTAAAGGGGGCCGGAAACCATGAATCCTCGGAGGCAAAAGCCCACCATTTCTTATATAGTTGCCCCCCTCACAGAAGTTGCGGGTCTGTTATACACGTAGCTCTGTTAGCACAAAACAACGGTTTCTGGCCTCCTTTAAGCACTAACAGTGAACGATGAATAGATAGCTATTTTTGTTACATATGTTACAGTGTATCGCATGCGAGTTACGATAACTTTTGAAGCTTGTTAACTAGGTTTTAGCGTTAGTCAACTTTTTGCTTAAAACTACATAGCTCATGTGCCAATGTAGCAACCATTATGTTCAGTTGGCAGCTTATGTTCTAGTACAATGCTTTTCCGGCTTCGAATTAACTACGCTTCAAGTTAACACAGTGGAACTTCTTCCTGTTTGCAATTTGCATATTCATTTCTTCTTGTTGAATCCCTTGTAGTCATACAAAAATAAGGTGATGTAGACCGGAAGGAAGTAACAGTGGTAGTGCGTACACGTTCCTGTGACAACAAACTTGTTTTCATACTCTATGTATGTTTACCTCTCCAGGACTCAACGCTTCCGTAGCGCAGTAGGCAGCGCGTCAGTCTCATAATCTGAAGGTCGTGAGTTCGAGCCTCACCGGGAGCAATTTTTTTTTTGTACGAAGCAATATTTATGCATGAACAACCATATTTTACATATAAGCATTTTTGAGCTTGTGATGGGCAAATTGTTAAATACATGTTATTTTTCACATAGTGAGCGTAATTGCAATTCTTTACACATTCCTTGAGTGTTCAATTGTCTAGTTAATATAACTACTGCATAAGAAATATCTAAGATATGTGTAACAATACTGTTCTCAACAGTAAAATGCTCTTTTTCGTCTCTTACTATCATAAATACTATGGTTCTGTCTTATGCTTACAAATACAATCTATGTATTCTACGGTAGTCTTTCTTATTGTTAGTTATTGTTGTGTAAGCACTAATAATTGAATTAAATAACTTCGCAAACCTAACAATAAGAAGCATAATAAAGATCACAGTGCACGACGACATTATTGTACCTGTCAAAATGTCTTTTCTTCCGAAACAGCACCTACACACAGAAAAAAAGACGAAATAAAATGACTGCGAAACGCTCCAAGTCATTATATGTCTTAGCTGTTAGTCGTGACTTAATTCACAAAATAAAAGTCATTTGAAAGTCATTTTATTTTGCGAATTAAGTCATTTTTTTCTGTGTGTAAGTCTCGTCAGAAAGTCATTCTGGGCAAACACGAATACACATCATATTGTGACAGTTCAACCTCCCCCGGTCCAAAAATTTGTATACTTCGTCAATTAGTTTCTGTGGCAGCATCCTTATTATGTAAGTGAGGTACTGTAGACCGGCGGAAGCAACATGCTGTGAATAATGGTTCACAATGAACAATAATGACTATTGTTCTTCAACAACTGCATTATCTAGCAAAAAATATACAAAGTATACAACAATCAGTAACCACACAAAGATATAACCGGGCCTCTACGAATGCACTGGTTTGCTCTCTAAGATCAGATACCGAATGATAGTCAACCCGTCCGAGGTACCGAGGAATTATTACTGTTGGTGCTCATAAAAAAATAAGCCTAGAATTTTGAGTGTTTTAAATACTCCACCACGATTAAGGCTTATTTTTCTTTGAGTGTGAGAAGGAGGACGACAAAAGCCACTTGAAAACGTATCACCGACACGATAAAAGACCAATCCCGTAAGGTAAACGAAAAAAAGATGTCGGAAAGTATAATAAGAGCAATGAGGAATGTTAGCAATGGAAGAAAGTGATTGAATATCTCCAAAATTGGAATGTACGTAAACAATACACTATGTGTAAACAAGTGGAACTTCCGCCGGTCTCAAATTTTCATAATCATCTGCTAAGACAAGTAATGCCTTTGTATCATAATGATGTGCTCTCAGAGAAAAATAAGCCTCCAATAACCCTCAATAGTGCTTGAGTGTTTTAGACACTCATTTTATTCAATATGAAACATTTCGAGATCCTATTCAGAAAATGAGTGTTATAAACACTTTAGCACGAAAGAGCGTTTGAAACACTCAAATTTTGAGGCTTATTTTTCTTTGAGCAGACTGGCGGAAGTAACATTCCGGGAATACGGTAATGACGTCACTTTGGCTGTTATTCGGATTCCTCGTTGACGACGATGAACGGTTTACACTGCTTGCGATCGCACGTTCGAACGATCACACCGGTCGAGCGCCAGTTCTAAAGTTTACAAACATTATATTGTGTATCATAAAGATGTATGTATGCCATTGGAATATCTGACTCCGTTCTGTATAAAGATCCGATTGTTGCTGCATAGTTAAATCTTATTGTTATAGTTCCACGTTATTATACAATACACTGCCCCCTCCTCTTCGCAGGCCATGAGGCCTTGACAGAATTTTACTTTTATTACACAAATTTCCTAACCAATTCGTCTTAGAAAAAAAAGCAGCACACAAAGTTGCTATGAGCTGTGAAGCAATTACACACTTTAGGACGTTTGAACATGTAACAATCGTCGGATATGGGTACTGAGCGGAGTTCGGTATTCAAACAGTATGTTTGCCGAAACCATAAGATCCTAAGAATCTACTACAGCACACGCGGATGGGGGGAATCTGTCTTCGTCGCATGCATACTGTACCTCTTACTGTATGATCGGGAAGGGCTTATACAGAGAGCAGATTTTTGATAGACATCGGCAGGATCGTATTGTGCTGAGGCTCAAATACAATCATGCTGCAAACGTTTTTGCTTCTTTCGCTAACACGGCACTTCTATGCTTCATATGAAATTTATTTACAATTTTCAAGCTTATCTTTGTTAGTTGCAACGTACAAATAACAAGAGTAAAAGCCTCAAATAAACTTCTACATTCAAACAAGAAGAATACAAAACAATTCAACAAGCCCTCTAATTGTTAGACAAAATGACTCTGCGCCAAAAGTACGTCTTCATCAGTAGACAAGGCGCGCAAAAATATGAACGCACAATTGCCGATCATTCTGTATAACAATCGTTCTAATTGTAAGCACGGCGTTTCAAGAATGCCGGTTTATTGTACCGTAAACCAACACAATGGGATTTGAAGATTAAGCAAACGGAAATGTAAATTTTGAACCGGCGATCTAAGAATAGCTTTAAAAAGATGATGATTCTTACATTTTGATTATTCAGGTAGTCGCTCTTCTTCGTACAACATCCTTCTCCGCGCGCCTCTCCACACGAGATCAGCAGATACGCTGCGACGATGGAGCAGAGAAGCGAGAGTCCGAACAGACAAGTAGAGAACATGTGCAGGTAACACGCCAGGCCCAGCACGTTCTGTAATCAGGACAACATCATGAGGAAACAGCAAGACCTATGCAACAAGCCATGTTGACCAGCAGCATGAAGCCGGCATTGTGGTAAAAACATCGAAAAGCGTGTTATGATGGCCTCAAATTTGCTTATTCTTCTGTTTTGTATTACAGAAGCCTTTATTATCGTATGCAAATTCGGTACTGTGGGCGGCAAAAGTATGTAACATGTTATGTAGCCCCGGCATTCCGCAGTAAGCACAATGCGATTGAATGAATGAACATACTGTTGGAATACTTGACTCCGTTCTGTACAAATGGCGCTATATAATCAGTTTTGTAAGCGTATTCAAACTGTCCACAGTTCATTACAGTTTCAAAGCTTGGGAAGCGGCATAGGATAGTGAAAAATTTCAATACTTTCGCGAATTTATATAATTGAATAGAATCCTAACAATAAGATTTGATTATACAGTGACAGTCGGATATTTGTACAGAACGGAGTCAGGTAAGCCAATAGTTTGTATCATGTTGGTACATTGAAACTTCCACAGGCCTCAAATTTGCATATTATTCTTGTATTATGGAAAACCAAGACTTTCTTATCGTATGCAAATTCGGTACTGTAGACCGGCGGAAGTAAGATACTGTATGAATGAATGAATGAATGCAATATTTGATGAATGAATAACCGTGTGAATAAAGCTAACCGGATAGTTATCCGTTTTGCCGGGCGCTTTATTCGAATCGTTCCTCATCGCGGCGAACACATATATGACATCGGCTAACAATGAGCAGGAAGCTGAAAGATCATAGATCATATATCACTTCCCCGAAAGACTGAAGGTAAAAAAGGTTTTGCATTTAAAGAAGGAGCCGGGACCAGTCACGTGTTATTTTTGGATTATTCTGCCATGTTTCGACCCTTCTAACCGTCATAAAACACCCAGTCGGCAATCAAAACACAAAAATAACCGGACAGTCGGGTCAACCACGCTATGTACAAGGCAATGGACCGCAAAAACCTAGGTGTAAAAAAGGAAGTGCCTTTAACCCTTTCTGAAGTCAAAAGAAGGTTTATGCATTTAAGATAAGCTGCAATGTTTGCCAGACCGCATGTGAATTCACTCGACGGTGTGTTTTGTTCCTCAAACTTTGGCCTATGCATGCATTACCGAAAAGGCACGAGTTTTCGCGAAGTTTTTTATGTTCCCAAACGTCCCGTGCTAATAAAACATGCATGTGTGAAAGAATTGGATTAGGTTGTTTAGGGGTATTGTAAGAACTCTTTGCTAGTGCTGAACAGTCCTACCGTGCTCAATAGGGACAGTTTTAAAGCTTCTGACAACCCGTGGGCATTTGGAGTGGGATTTGCCCGGGCCGGCTCCCGTCGCGCTTGAATCTGGCAGCAATGCATATTACGGTAGTCCGGCTGGAGCATGGCCATAGCCGGCCAGGCAGCCGTATTTTTTTCATTTCTTGTTTCTTTCATGTTATTTGTGTTTATCGCGGTTTTATGTTATTTTCTGTGAGGAAAAGTGCTTATCATTATGCCGAACAGTGAGTTATTGATATTTGCATTGTTTTCGCGTGAAATTTAAGCACTTTTCTTCCATGCATAGGTTTTCCGGATGATTCTTGTCTTTGAGCTCATCTTTCCTAATTTTAACTTGCCCAAATTGCATTAATGACAGAGGGGGACATTTTTTCTACTTCAGAACGCTTTGTGATTCATTTCAGTGCAATTTTCTTGTAGGAAGCACTTTCTTTGGCCCGTTTTCCGTGTTTCAGTTCTAGCACATGTTTGTTGTAAACTCTTATGTTCCTTTCTGAAACAACTAGTAAAAATATTCCGTATTTGGCAGTATGTATTGTCTTTATCATAGCGAATGCCCCGCATTCGTTTTCGTACGCTATGTACTGCGAAACGCATCTTTGTTCAGATTTCTTTGCGAATGGAAAACGATGGATGAAGGACCAAGGAAGTGAGGATAACTATCATTCACACAGTTAAGTTACTGTTTTCTTTCATTTGGTTGTAATATAAAAAACAGAGGGCTGAAATCTGATAAAGCTTGAGATTTTTTTCGCATTTTGCTGATTTTAGCAACGCGCACTTAACGGACAAACGGTTTTTTTTCCTGTGGTGTATTGTGATATTTCGCACGACACCATTGCACCATGCG
>JACMIJ010000498.1:1275-18664 GCA_014805365.1 Koerneria luziae
TTGATCTACGCACAACACCTTTAAAGGGGGCCGGAAACCGTCAGCTTACCGAGGAATTTGCTTATGTATATTCCCTGGACACAAAAGTGGCGGGTTAATAAGATACTCAATATTAACACCTTTTCGCGAATCAAATAACGGTTTCCGACCTCATTTAAAGAAAGAGTGAACTAACTATTTAAAATTATGTATCCCGAATCTGCATCACAAAAAAGGCAAAGTCTCTCTCTCTTCAAGGCTGTTCGCCTGCCGCAATAGTAAACCCCCCGGATTCCGTGAGCTTGAAACCTCGCAAGATCCTGTGAGCTCAATAGAAATCCTCGTTAGTTACATAGCAGAAACCTCGGAGGTTTCGAGCTCACGTAATTCGGGGGACGTTGTGGCGCTATTTAAGTTCGAAAGTGCTCGGATTCGTAGACAAATTCATGGTCAAATGTTTCAGGCCAGACATATTCCTGACTTGTGACTAACGTACAGGATGTCGAAAATTTTGCACTGGGAACATTTCAGGAGGTCCAAATTTCCATAGGAATAGTTCACAGGATGTTTAAATAACTGTGATTGCTCACAATGTCGATATTATATGTTTCAGGCCGGTGCTGGTAACCGCAGCCTTCTACGTGTTCGCACTGTTCATTTCGTCGCTGAGCTACGCGTCCGGACTGCCGGCCGCCATTGGCATACACGCCGTGCTGACGGACAGCCTGCCGATTCATGACCGACGCGTGGATCCATGTATGCGCGTGTTCCAGCGGGCACTATTGCACGAGTTACGCACACACGCGACGCGCGCCCATGCGTCGCGTGTGTGCTGTACTCGCCAAGAGAGACAGCAAACACAAACCAAGTGAAAGAGAATACGATATATTGTTAGAATGGACTAAAAAAAATCCTGATGACTGATACTTCCTCGGAAAAAAAACTATTTGCTTTGTGGTTGCAATCTTCTCCTACCTGTGGAAGTGTGTTCGTTGTGTAGGAGGGAGTGTGGCTTATTCCACGTATAGCGGATTAGACACCTTTGCATTCTCCCACTCTCACAAACATTTGTCCACAAAAGAGGACATATAATGTCTTATAGGCAATCCAGGACATAAATGTCCTCTTTTTCCGAGTATCCATGAAAGTGTGTGTTCAACGTGATTTTTTTCAGTTGGAAATCCGACCTACGAGAACTGGTTCCGCCTTACGTACTACTACACGCATATGATTATGCCGAGAGTGGCCACAATCCTCGCCATGTTGTTGCGAGGAGTAACACTTCTACCGTACATCGTGCGTTTGCAAAAAATTAGCCTTCAATTTTTTGAGTGTTCTAAACACTTGTTTTAAACACACACAAAAACACAACTGGAGTGTTCATGCAAGTCATTTTCTCAATGGGACAAATTTTGTTTTTCTTCGTCTTTGCTAATCTTTTGATGAATACACTGTAACATTACTTTTCCTACGAATTTGAAATTTAAAAAAAATTGCAGGTGCTTACTATCGAATTGGTCGTGCAAACGGTATACCGACTCGCACCGATGTTCTACCGGTTACCGACCGGTATCGTGTACTCCTGCATCATCAACACGCTGTTCTGCGTGTGCTTAGTCGCTTTCGAGCACAAGGATCATTTCTATATTGTATGCAAATTACTTCAATCACTAAATTATTAAAGGAGGCTAGAATAGGGCTCAAGAACCACCATTTACTTTGTACTATTGGTATACCGGAGCCCGTTCTGTACAAATATAAGACTGTCATCATATTGTCAAATCTTATTGTTAGGTTTCTTTCAGATTACACAAATTGGCTTACGTATCCAGTTTTTTGGATCCTGATGGAGGATTTTTTAAATCCACAAGCTTGTGGATTTGCTATGTTCTACAAAAAATGGATTCTTCTTGAAATTAGAGAATACAGAGAAAGAGCTTAGTTCAGAACGGAGTTAGGTATGCCAATAGCAAACACTGTGCGTAATAATTTTGCACCTGCGTAAACGCTGTGCGTAACTACTTAGCGCCTGCGTAAATAAACGCTGTGCGTTTTCAGATCGACCTGAACACCAAGGTGAAAGTGATGGCGCAAATGACAATTCTCCTCATGGAAATATACATGATTGCCCAGATTTATCGCGATACACGCCTTCTGATCAACATACGGGCATGCGTTTTTACCCGAACGATCAATAGTGCTTGAGTATTTAAAACACTCATTTTGTTCAGTTTTAGATAGACTTATATAGATACATTCATACGACGATATGACATCAGTTGCATAGTGTTCAGTATTTCATAATCTTATTGAAAAACAGTCTCATAAAACATTTGAGTATTTAAAACACACAAAGTTTAAGTTTTTTCTATCCGCTGGACGGTTACCTGAATAGATTATATTGCCATCTGACTTTACAGACGATGCTGAGCGAAAAGACGCTGGCCGCGCATCCGTACTACTTTCGCAAGATGGCCGTGCTGACCGTTGCATGGAGATATTTCTGTCCGGCCGTAATTACGGTAAGCGAGAATTAGTAGATCCACTTCCTAAGAACTTTGATCTATGATCTTTGATCCTTAGTCTATGATCCACCCTTTGCTTAGGTCTGCTTCATGCATCAATTGTTCTGTTCGAATCGCGACAAGCATGGATATTTCTCGCTGCTGACGGTTTCTATCAGAAGCACCTTGGTCTGCATCGCCGTCTTCACACACATGTTCATCGTCTTCATTAAGGTTGGTTAGACATTTGTCATGCCATTTGACATATGTCATGATGAGCAGAGGATAACCACTAAATTTATACCACATATCGAAGTATGTGCTGTTGGAGAGGATTGGGGTAGTTTAAGATGGACGGAAAGTGCTTAAAAGGATAACTTATTGGTATATGTCAATACCACGCTGGCACAGTGATCGTTTGTTCATTCACACAACAACAGCCCCCCCCCTGTTTTGTTCGGTACCTAATACCTAATTTGCACCATACCTTATTTGTATACGAAATCAAAAGCCTTACCCTCTAAAGCAAAAAGATATGCAAATAAAATATATGCAGCAGTGCATTATTGTCAGTCAGCACAATGATTCTTTTCATCGAACTTGATATTTGTCCTGTCATTCGTCATGTTGTTTGGCATTTGTTATTCCACTTGACATTTGTCGCGCCATTGATCATTCATTACTCAGGTGAATTGACATATGTCATGCCAGCAGAGGATCACCATAACATCCTGCCATACCACAAGATCATCATATATCGACGTTTTCCAGATCACGTCGGCCAAGTTCAAAGGTCTTCCGGTGTGGACGATCTTCGTGCCGAACAATCGCTGGGGTCCGGCGAATTTCGGCGAACGCCGACGCGTCAGCAAATTTGAGCGCGCGGCGCGAATCTTCCGCTGAGCCGGCGCCGCGTCCAACGCGAACACTACCAACATTATTCGAGTTAAACATTTGTGTTGTTGCAATTTTTTACGAGTGTCCACGATAAAGGTTGAAATCTGTTGGCTAGTTTGTGTAGCGGAACAGCATCCATAACAATACAAATCGAATGTGTATCTCCACCATCTGCGATACGCCGACAACATCGTCTTGATCACCCACTCGCCTACGGAGGCCTTCAGGATGCTGAACAAACTCCAGCAGGCCAGTCATGCAGCCGGTCTCACCATCAACCGCCAAAAGACCGTTGTGATGGCCAACCACACATGGTACCCGATCCTCCTCACTGGCTCTCCTACACGCTACGTTACGGACTTCATCTACCTCGGCCAAAGGGTCTCCTTCGACAGGAACCCCGCCATCGACAGCGGCCGCCGGATCAGCGCAGCGTGGGGGAGTTTCAACCCGTTCCACGAGTTCTTCACGAAGAGGTCAGTCGGAATGGACCTCAAACGCCGCCTGTTCACGTCGTGCGTGGAGCCAGCCATGCTTTATGGAAGCGAAACCTGGGCACTGAGACTAACAGATCGGAAGAGACTTGGAGTGTCGCAGAGGGAGATGATGAAAAAGATGGCTGGTGTCACGCTCCTAGACTACAAGACGAACGAGTGGCTGTATAGGACCGTCTCGATCCCGGATATTCGTGTGAGAGCCATGGAGAGGAAATGGCAATAGGCAGCGAAGATCAGTCATATGCCGGGAGAAATCTGGACGCGCCGTATACTGGACTGGACGCCATACGAGCACAATCGCGGACGTGGTCGGCCAAAGACGAAATGGCGAGGCGAGTTTACCGAGGACCTTGGCTCAACGTTTTTGAGATGCCCTGTCGCTGATGTTCCCCGATGGAAGGATGCCATCGCCCGCCGAAGAACACTTCTGATTGCGGAATAAATGTTAAATGTTACTTTCCGAATACTCGTGATGTACTTAGCATACGCATGTCCTACTAGCGACACTCCACCGCAACGAGTCTCCTCACCAAACACTTCTCCATTCCTCCAGTTCTGTAGAAGTGCGGGCAGTGCACTCGGCGCCCGGTGATGCGAAAGGGCAGCAAACGGCGGCGGAAGGGCGCCTCGCAATACTTCCTGCTCAGCCGATATGATCGACCAAAAGATCGACCCAAGAAGAAGAAGAAGCAGCGGATGGTCTTCACTCCCGAGCAGATGCGCGTGCTCATCTATCAGGGTCTCGGACGGAACGATGAGGAGGAGACAGGTACGGTAATGTTTTAGACTGGCAGTAGGTACGAGGAGGGTTAGCTCATTGTCAGTCGCATGCGTGTCGGACTACTAATCGGAGGTTCCCGAGATCGACCCCCTTGCGCCATTCCGTGTTCACCAGAGTGCACTAGAAATTTCAGCTTTGTAGAAGCCAAAATGAAACTCGTAGAGCGGTTGGCGCAAATGGGGCACACCAGTTACTTCTTATTGTTAGAATTTCTTGTCCGTTTTCATCGTCAAGGAAACGACGATATTTGCCTAGAAAAATTCACGGTTCCCATACTCCTTTGCAATGCCCAATCCGAAATCATGAATTACGCTGTCTTGTATTTGGTAGACCAGTGGAAGAAACATGTTGTGTTTATTGAAAACCTTACTATGTAGGAAAACCGTGTTTGTGTGTACTCTATGACATATTTTGTCGGTACAAGCATCAGGTTCTTAAAACAGGTAGAACATTATGTGTTTGGATATGCATTATCCCGATCAGTGGTTCGCAGTTTGGGCCATTTTTCGATAGCAGCAACAATAAAAGAGGTGTTACAGCCGACAGGAGCAACGACGAGGAGGGTTTGCGAAACATAGACTTTAAGCCCGAATCACCGAACGCCGCGTCACCGCAGGTTCTATCAGAAGAAGTATGTTGAATTCTCATCGTTAGCCTCATTGAGATAGGATTAAGAAATACTGATAATAGAAAAAAATGAGTGTTTTAAACACTCAAGCACTATCCAGGCTTATTCGAGACCTATTTTTCCCTAAGAACAAAGAAATAAAAAAATTTCGATCAGCGGTCAATGAACAGCTTGCAAACGCTCCGCTACGCGTGCTTATTGTTAGGTAGATGAAAAATGAGTTGAGACTCTTTCAGTTGGAAGAACTCGACCTCGATCTTCGTGCCAACGACAACTTGGGGCATCAGAGCGGAAAGTTGCGATTGCTCAAACAAGTTTGTATACATATCATTACTTTTATCATCACAAAATATTACTTTTATATTTATATTTACAAGAAACTAATGTGTTTAGGTAGCAATGGCAGCTGCGGTTGGATGTCGACCATCGCTGTTCATCAACTTCTACTATGGATACGAGCAACATGGAGGCTGTAAGCAACTTTGAGCAATACTAATCATGCTTTAAAGGGGGCCGAAACCGTCCGTTTTTTTGCATATGCGTATTCCCTGAACACAGGGAATACGCAGATGCAAAAAAAAACGGATCAATAAAGCACTCGTTATGAATACATCTTTTACGAATGAAATGACGATTTCCGGCTGAAATGCGTAATATGCAAATGACGCTCTGCGCATAGCTTGGCAGCTACTATGAGTGGGGTATGGCTAATGACAATGCGTGTCTTTCCATTTCAGTAGCCTATGTCCTCGTCTTCGTCCTCTCGATGTTCTTCGTTGCCGTGCCAATCGCCATTATGGAACTGGCGGTCGGCCAGTACAGTTCGCTGCCACCGATCAAGATGTTCTCGCGATTATCAAAGTCATCCACGGGTTAGTACCACAATGAGCACGCTTTCATGGATAAAAGTAGAGTGAAGTTCTCCTGAGTCATGGCTTATTCGCCTGTGGAGGATCCTGAGGAGGCCGGGACACGTGGGGCATGTAAGCCCGGAGTTGCCCAACCTTTCGCCAGATCTATTACTTTCGTGAAACTATCACTTCCAATTGGCGGCTGACACCTTGGTTTGGTAGGGACATTACCGGGGATCGAACCCGGGTCTTCTGAGAGGTATAGAGTGCCTCCTGCCGAGCGCACCAGTAGGTCCACCGTGAATGTATCATGTGTTCCCATATGATTCCTTGTTCAAACTGGTTTAGTTCATTCCAGCCACCGGTATCCTGATCGTGATGTACCGCTTGCTGATCACGTTCAAGGAGGTGCTGGACGCCCGTGGCATCTACGGCGTCATCGAGACCATTTCCGAAGATCCAGAACGGACGTGGTCGCGCATTTGCTCGGTCGATGCACGTAAGCAACGTACTACATAGAACTGTTCTAGGAGTAGTGCGCACCGCAACGCATGCTTACGCGTCGCGTGCGTAAAGGAAAATCAGTTCGTGTGCTTTAGAGCACGACTGACAAAGGACCCCAACAATAAGATTTGAAGTTACAGCTGTACAGAATGCACCGCATGCCGATATAGTGTATGCAACTTCCGCTGGTGTCAAATTTTTAGTATGCCTGTGCATGAACCGACACACGCAACGTATGGCCATTGCGTCGCGGTCTGTACAACGCCGGGATGTCCAATAGTAACAGCACGGGTTCAGAGTGTTTCTATCTCCGACTGAACGAGGAGGGCGCCAAGGAAATATTGGGCCACACGTATACGCCCGGGCAGCCGAATTCCACGTCGGAGAACCTTGTCTGGAAGTTGCTGGCGCAGAATTCGTTCACCATGGTCTCGGCGCCACAGATTCACGAGTAAGATGCTGCGAGCAGATAACAACTGCCGCGGTAGTAAATTTCTGTTTCTAGTGACCTTTCCTGTGACCTTTTACAGTGATTCAGTGTAAAAGGTCACAGGAAATTTCACCGATTGATTTATGTAACATGTTGTATGTTGTATGTTACATGCCAATGTATTACATGCCATACTATGTTTTAGACTAACAATGAAGAAATACGATTTCCGCTACTTCATCGCGGTTACGCTCTTACTAGTATTGGCGGGAATCATCTGCTCGATTGGCATGCACTGCCTCGCATGGGTAAGTACTTACTCAGAGAAAACTTCAAATTTTCGCTTCAAATTTTGACCGTTTATAACACTCATGTTTAATAGGATTACGAAATAATTAACACTGAAGAGAATGAGTGTTTTAAAGGAGGTCGAAACAATCATTTCATTCGTTAAACACGTGTTCACAATCAGTATTTTATTGACCCGGCACTTTTGTGTTCAGGGAATACACATAAGCAAATTCCTCGGTGAACTGACGGTTTCCGGCCTCCTTTAAAGCCCGAAACACTATTCAGGCTTATTTGAAGCTAATTTTTCTCTAACAACGAGAAGAAAGCAGCGTTTTTACGCTAACCCGCCTCGCGTCAATTCGTTTTTGCGCTAATACGCCTGGCGTCACTTCAGTTTTCGCTCAGCGTGATCGTCGTCCCGATGTGCACGCATTTCGCGCAGTTCGTCAAATGCGTGGTCGAGCAATCGGAAGTCATGAGCAATATGATCAAATTCGAGCAGGAACATCTGCTGCGGCTGCAGACGTTTCTCCACGCAATGAGCTTGGTAAGCGTAGCGCCAGCGCAAAACGCAATATCGCCAGCGTAAGCGCGGGAAAGCGCGCGAAGATATGAAAAGCGCGCGAATATTCAAAAAAAACTTACGGTCTCGGGGTGGACAGCTTTCTGCATTTGGTTTGGAGCATGCCAATCATGATGTATTATGCTTACAATTTTGCTCCTTATCAGGGCATGCGTTCCTAACAACAAGCAACAATATCTTTTCATATGTATTTTCACATTAATTGTAAGAATTTCAATTCTGTATATGCATGTCATCTAAGATACTAGCTCTTGCTACTACCACACATGAAATATTCAGACACAACATGGACAAGGACGTTCCTGGGAACGTAGGGTCACCCCGCATCTGGTTGCTTGCCTGTGTAAAGCATCCCGCAAATCGACCGCAAGATATGAGTATCACCCCGTATTTAACACATTTCATGCATGGGAGGGGGTCACCAAGCAAACAGGAACGTCCTTGTCCATGTATTATATGATTCATGACATGTCAGCAACTAATTGTAAGACAAGTTGACGGGAAGCTAGAAGAAACAGCTAAACATCTTGGCTCGGTATAATGCTCTCGTAGACCTCTTTCAAATGATGCAATCACTCGATACACGAATACCCCGGTCTGATCTTCTCGTGAACAAGCATCATATTGACATTAGTTGTAGATAAATAGGAAATGTGCCAAATATGCTCGGTAATCAATGAATGAGACTTGATGAAAGAGATTCCACTCTTTACGGACATCAAGGCAGTCACTTAGGTTTATCAAGTCTCATTCATTGATTACTGAGCATATGTGGCACATTTCCTATTTCTCTGCTTCACTGGAACAACAGCTATGAGAAGCGTGCATTTGAAAACGTTTGTAAAAAATTGCAAAAAACCTCAAACAGGTTGCCAGCTATCCAAGTGCTCGCAGAAGCATTCGTACCCTTGGAAAGCCCGAGCTCAGCCTTACCCGGAAATGAGAGATCTGACGGGTTGCGATGAAAGGGGTCAAATATGTTTGCTCTGCCATTAGTGCGTCTCTCGCAACCGGGGGGGGGTGCATAGCTCTCTCGATTAGCTTGATGGCCATCAATATGAACGGTATTCACAAGTGGCAGCATGGCCTATTGGTTGTGCGTTCTGCCTTGTAAGCGAAGGAACTTAAGTTCAAAGCCGCCCTGTGTAGTGGGTGGCCGCCATGTTTGGGGTTCATGGCTAAGGTGGTCAGTTACCGGGGTTCACTCAATGCGTGGTAGTGAATTTCGGTAAGCTTCTGCGTGGAAGCAAATCACTGTAACGTCCCCCACTTCCTCGCTGACAAGGTGAATGTACATGAGAGTCAAATTCTATTAATGAGAGAGTCAAATTCTATTAATTAAAAGAAATTTCAAACTTTTTTAAACTTTGCTCTTTCTTTCGGCATACGCACAACGGCTCAGCTAGTCTAAATGCATCCTTCCATTGGATAACCACCGTGTCTAAAAATGTGACGTTTTTTCTATCATTAGAGCCTACAACTAAAATTTTTATCAAGCTAAAAAGAATGCTTTAGGACCTACAACTAAAATTTTTTATCAAGCCTCTAAGAATGCTTTAGAAAGTAGCTATGGAAATTTTTACGAACTAAAAAAAGAATTATGCATCTTTTCAGAGTTTTCAAATCTTCTCGGTCGGCAACGGGTCATGGTTGATCTTGGGAACCATCTCACCTTACAGCTCGAGTATACTCGCGTATGTTACTCTATTATTTTACATACGAAAATAGCATTGATTAAAAAAAATCAATATACAATATTAGACCAGCCTCAAATAATCCTCAACAGCATAGTGTTTGAGTGTTTATAACACTGATTTTCTGTCGTTTCTTTCGAGTTCCGGAAACCGTTAGTTTACCGAAGACTTTGCTTATGTGTATTTCCTGAACACAGAAGTGGCGGGTCACTAAAACACTCCTTACGAGCACATTTTGTGCAAATGTTATGATGGCTTCCAGCCTGCTTTAGTTAGAAAACGCAATATACCACATTAGACAAGCCTCAAATGGCCCTCATAGCCTGCATAGTTGTTGAGTGTTCAAAACACTCACTTTTTTCAACTTCTTTGAGCGGTGCAAATAGTTTTTTTTAAATGCGGCAACTTCTCCATTGCAGACCAGTGCTGATCACGGCTATAGCAATCGTCATCATCCTCTGCGTCTCCACACTGGGCGCGGTTCCGGCGTACAGCGCGCTGTACGTGCTGCGCGCGAAAGACGATCCGATGCGCGAATTGTGTATGTGAAGATATTGTATTACAGTAAAACTTCTAAGGAGTTAAAAGGGTTAAAAAATAAAGTTAAAGAAATAGTGCTACTAATTAGAATAAAGTTTTTCAATGCTACTTTTCGCCCATTCATACTCAGAGAAAATAAGCCTAAGATAAGCCTGAACGGTGCTTAAGTGTTTAAAACACTCATTTTTCAGCGTTCAGAATTTCGTAATCGTATTGAAAAAGAATGTTATAAACACTCGGGCATTAAGGAGTGTTTAAAAGAATCACAATTTGAGGTTTTTCTCTGAGAAGAAGCAAAGATACTGAAGATCCCTATGATCTTCTGTCTATGTGAGGGTGTTCTTCGTAAAGGGGCGTGGTTTACTCCACGTATGATGAATTAGACTCCATTACGTTCTCTTATGCCTGTGCATTTCAGTGTCGGACATATCGGTTTCGAATCTCTTCGAGATAGTGTACTATCGGATCACGATGATTCCGCCGAAGGAACTCGCCATTCTTGCCCTACTCGTCTCCTCAACCACACTATTGCCTTATATGGTTCGTCTGCCGATATTTTGCACAAAAGGAAATGATCGGTGGGCTGCAACATGTCCCACCCATACATGGACACAGCACGTTCCTGGTTTTTTTAGAATGCGGGCTTGCATACAGAAGTATATTATAATGCAAGGTGATACTCATAGGGGGAGTGACCCTACAACATCCTTGTCCATGTATGGTCCCACCATTCACCACGGTTATCCCACCGTGCAGAGTGGTGGGGTAACCGTGGTGAGAAAGTGCAGAGTGGTGGGGTAACCCTCTTAGAGTTGGTCCGGTTACCACTGGTGGCCATCACTATACTTCCATGTGGACTAATTTCCCTTGGGAAGGGGTAAAAGTGTACCTTGCGTGTGCAAAGCAGGGGTAAAGCGCGCAAGATGAAACACAATTTCCAAACACCGATTGGTATGTGTGAAAAACAATGCATGCAAGAAGGGAAAAAGCTGCAGTATGTTAGTGAAGATGAGTTAGTCGGTTTCGGCCTAACAGTGTTGGAAGGAAACTTATTGTTAGGATTGAGAGAGTCGGCTTGGGTTTCTATTGTCTGACAGGCCAACCCTCTAATCTCGTAGGTTTGATCCGTAAGCAGGCTGTTCATTATAGATACTAACGCTCGAATTGGTCGTACAAACGGTCTACCGTATCGTGCCGGTTTTGTACCGGTTACAGGCGTCCGCGATCAGAATGTGTGTCATCAACTCTCTACTCTGCTTTACCGTCGTTATCTTCATGGAATACAATAAAGAGTACTTCCGGGTAAGCATTGAGTGCCAAGTTTATTATATTAACACTAATGTAAAGTAAGACAATTAATAAGTGTTTTAAACATTCAAGTACTATTGAGCATACATCGACAGCAACGTCATTGATACCGCAGATGCACCCCGTTTTGGGATACCTTAACCTTATTAGCACCCCGTTTGCTAACCCTAATCATTCCATAGGCACCCCGTTGCTGGCGTTTCACGCTATAAGGCATTTCCAATTATGGAAAAGTGACATGTCGATGTACATATGCTATTGAGGATTATCTTACAATAAAGGTTTTTTTAAATTTTATATGTTAGGCTTATTTTCTCTGGGTAACTGCCAAGTAAGTACATTTTAAAGGTATATTTTCAGATTACTCTTAATTCTCACACAAAAGTGACCGCTCAAATGTCCATACTCATCATGGAAGTGGTGATGCTCGCACATGTCTACCGTGATTCGCGCATCCTAATCAACTTACGGGCATGCATACAATTCTTATTGTTAGGAAATAACTAACAATAAGAGTATTAATAACAACCAAATAACTAACTTGTAAGCGCTAACAAGCATAGCAATAGCACAAGCACTAGCAGTACTATCGGAATGCTTGACTTCGTTAGGTACAAATACCCGACTTTCGCTATGTGTTCTATTTTGTAAGAGTATTCAACTTTTTCGTAGTTCATACCAAGTTCACAAGCTTGCGAAGCAGCATAGGTTTGCGAAAAGTTGTATGCCTTAGCAAATTTGGGTAACTAGAAAGAAACCTAACAATACAATATGATTACACCGCAACAGTCGGATAATTGTACAGAACGGAGTAAATTATGCCAATAGACAATGCACTAACAATAAGGTAATCAATTTTGGATCAAGGATAATCTTTGATTAGAGTAATTGTAACCAGAATACAAGATGCTGTTATTACAGGCGATGGCAGCAGAGCGAACGATTTTGAAACACTCATTGAGCTTCTATTTAATGAAAACACTCGGATATGTGTGGCGCTATTTCTGCCCGACCGTAATCACTGTATGTCCGTCTTAATAAAGCGGGCTGGATAGCGTTACTCCACGGAGGCAAAAAAAACGGCGCCGCCAAGAATAAGAACCGCCTCAATAAGAATCCGACATATAATTGGCTTTTCTGACTCCGCTCTGTACAAATATCCGTCTGCCACTGTATGATCAAATTTTATTGTTTGCTTCTTTCCAATTACCAAAATGTGTCAGCATTCAACTTATTCGTAAACGTATGCCATTACACAAGAGAGTCGGATATTTTTACAGAACGGAGTTAGATAAGCCAATACTATCCCATAAGCGCACAAAATGATTTCTTTACAAAAAATAATTTGACCCGTAAACTAAATAGCCACAGCATGTTGCATCCGCCGGTCAACGGTACCTAATTTGCATACGATGACAAAGGTTTTGCTCTCTATTACAAAGGGATATGCAAATCTTAGACCGGAGGAAGTTGCACACTGTCTCAGCATGCTGTGATAGCAACTGTATTTCAGTATAAGTCTCAAGTTATGCCCATTCGCTTATAATTTGTGCGCTAATGAGATTGTATCAATAATACGCGGGACGATCCCAAAAGCGCACAAATCATAAGCGCACAACCTTATATCTCTATTAGTAAGCAACTAAACGACATTAATTTTGGTTTCTGGTCCTAAATTGAGCAGAACTTGAGACTCATCTTAAAATACAGTTACTGTTCAGCTTATGTTAAAAGTTATAGTTTGTGCGCAAGTGATTTTGTGCGCTAATGAGATTGTACGAATAATACGCTACTTGCAGATCTGCCTGGTGTACGAGGTTTTCACCGAGAACACGGCCAAGGAAGGCTGGTGCTCGTTGTTGACGCTGACAAAGAAAAGCATGCTGAAGTGCTTGTGCCTATTCCTGCAGCTCTTTCTTATCTTTAACGAGGTTTGGTTATTGAAAGTTTGTTTTGCTTACAAAGCTTATTGCCATAAGTTCTACAGCCTTTCATGATCGCCGGTCTAATGCAACCAAGGTGTCAACCCTCCGAGGCAGGCAATTGGTAGTGATAGTATCACGAAGCGTAATCGGTCCGTGTGAATGACAGGGCACCTTCGGACTTAAATAGCCCCACAACGCGCTGGCCTTCTCAGGCCTACCCGCAAGGTGAAATGCCTTGAATATGGGAGACTTTGCCTTTGCCTTTGTCTTTACCGATACAATGTGTCAACTTCAGATCACCTGGTCGAAGGTCAAGCGACTGCCGGTCTGGTCACTTTTCGTGCCAAACAATCGCTGGGGCGCCGCAAACCTGGATGAACGGAGAAAGGCAAACCGACTGGAGCGCGCCGCCCGCATATACCGATAAGGAACACGAGAAACTGTAGCAAACGATAGACTTTATACTTTGTACTTTATCACAGAATCGCCCTCTATGATAGAGTATGTCTGTGGTAAGTAAAAGTAAACGAGAAACAGCTAACATTATTCTAATAAATCATTTACACGTGTCCCGTCGGTCTGAACTGTTAGACTTGTCACCGACTCACGTCCCCTGTATACCGACTCATTTTCCCTATATACTGGCTAACTTTCTTTGTATTCCGGCCCATTTCCTCTTTATAAACCTCACCACCTACAATGTTTACGACTTAAGTTAGTTTTAAACTTTGCAATGCCTTATGTCATATATAATGGTTTTGATAAAGATATAATATATCCCGGTGCCAATCCGCCATTGTGTTAATAAAATAGATTGTCCCCATATGAATGGGGGACAATCTGGACAATCTGGGTAAACTGGGTAATCTGGTTCAAACCGTTTTAACCATACTCTATTTCCATCATCACTGGTTATGCGGCGATTTACTGCTATGCAGCTCCGGAGGTCGCGGATTATGCATACCCTTTTACGCATGCTAACAGTAAGAGAAACATTATAACAAAAAGCAGACAATTAGACAATATCTAAAAGGATAGTATCCAAAACAATTTGAGAACCAAAACCCATCATACTTACAATTAGTAACATACGTAAACACTCACACATTGCGCATAATAACGCTATTCTAACGCTTTCAAACAATTTATTTACTCACACAAAATCAACCTTTTGAAAGTTCTTTTCACTGTATGCAGTGTTAAAATCCCTCATTTTTTGAGCCGAATGTAGTTTATCCGCATCCTCAACAAAGGAGAAAATAAAGGTTAAAACCCTCACGCACCATTCAGGTTTATTTGAAGGCTATTTTTCTCTGAGTATTGTTAGCTAAAAAGTAAAATCGTCTTACATTTTCGCCTTGACAGTTGCGCCTTCCTGTGTTCAGGGAAGGGCGTATGGAACAAAACAGCAAAGAACGAGTCGTACTCTTTCATGGCAACATGAACCCCATGGTAGTGTGTCGGTAGTACAAGTCACTTTGCATTTTTGACCGAATAGTTTTGCATGTCCAACGCATAAATTAAGCAGTTTTTGCATACCAGCCTTGTACTTCTTCGGTTATTTGCGACATTTTTGCACACAGGCAGTGGTGTTCGTGTGTAGACGGGTCATGTTGCTGTCTTTTGCATAAACTAGACTTGCACAATTTGCATACACGCATAAGTAATTTAGGTACGCAGATTTGGTTAGTGTTCAGCTTTGTGCCGAGGTGTGCGACCGCACGAGAGGTAAGTGGGTTTCACAAGCAGGGAAACTTTGGGGGTGGGGTTGCTTATTGTTAGAATAAATGTTATATAAATAGATAGTGTAAGTTTTTAGATACGCAGATCCGCTTAGTGTTCAGCCTTGTGCTGAGGTGAGTGGCTGCGCCAGAAGTAAGTCTTAATGAGTAGAGAAACTTTGGGGGGGGGAATTGCTTATTGTTAATGTGATACTTACGATTATAACAAGAGCTAAGGTGAGGCGTCTGTCTGTCAGTTACGTCAAGGTTATCTCAATTCGCAGTTATAGTAGTACCAAGTACCACATGCCTCTAGTTGTTATATAAATTGATAGTGTAAGTTTTTAGATATGCAGATCAGCTTAGTGTTAAGCCTTGTGCCGAGGTGGGCGGACGCGCCAGAGGTAAGTGGGTCTTAATGAATGGGGGAGATTTCAGCTTTTGTGGTGCGAGGTGTGCGGCGGTACGAGAATAAGGTCAGTTTATGTGAGTAGGGAGATTTTGGGGGGAGGGCACGGCAACATGAAGCCTATGGTGGTGTGCCAGTTCAATATCGGTAGTAAACGTCACTTCGAGTTGTTGAGCGAACAGTTTTGCATGTCCAACGCATAAATTAAGGCAGTTTTGCATGCACTTCTTTTGTTAAGTGCGCAATTTTGCATACGGACCGTGGTGTTCGTGTAATTTGAATAAAAATGCTACTAGACGGGTCATGTTGCCGTGAGGGGTTGCTTATTTGTTAGAATGATGGTATGATTGTTCTATAAACAGATCATCTACGTTCAAGGTTCATTGAGCAGAAACCTGGAAAGAGGTGCATGAAGTCGACAAAGTCAACGGCAAACAAGTGCTCACAGAAAAACAACCGTCAAATTTGAGGGTTTCATTCACTGTTTACTGCTGCAGTGTTATAAAACCCTCATTTTTTTAAAACTAAATGTAACCCTCACCAGGTGAGAAAATGAGGGTTTTAAATCCTCAAGCAACTTCCAGGCTTATTTGAGGGTTATTTTTCTCTGAGCGGGAAAGCCCCATCGTCCGATAGGCCCGAAAGCGGAGTACCGCAAAGCAAACAATGACGATAACAACAAGAACAACTCATATGTCCCGTAAGGGCAAAGGTGGAAAAGGACATTGAAAGAAGTCGTATAGAGACGATGAACATGGACATATTCACTCGCCTGCCACCATAATCGCCGCAATCCAGTCCCTACCCCTTACCCAACGTTTAAATCCATCATTTCATAAGTAATTGTTATCCCCAATCCCCTGTCTCTATCAGAGCATTTGTCTTGTAACCAAATGCCTTGGAACTTGAATAAAAGAGAACACTTTTCCTTCTTCTGCCATATCTATCGTAGGCAAGGGCATACGACTAACTCCTATCGGCATAACAGAATCCGGAAGCACGATTCTTCCGTTCAAGACCGGTATCCTATGCGGTGACCACAGAATAAAACGGTAGGGCGGATAAGCAGCAAAAATTGGAGGGGGTGTACCTACGGAACGAATTTCATGAGGGGTTTCCAACGTTTTTGGGTCTTTTACATAGGACCAAGTGATTTTAGGTATGGGGTATCCCGATTTTGGCTTTGAAACCAAAGGGGTGTACGCCGGAAAGTACCACCTTTTTACTCTATGGCGGTGACACCAAAAGTGTACGAAGTTCTGCACAGAATGGTACAAGAAGGTGGTATATTGACCATCAATCCTTCTGAATGGGCGACGCCGTTAGTCGTCGTGCCGAAGCCAAATGGCAAAGTGTGGAGATTTGAAGGTAACGGTGAACCCTATGTTGGCTATCAACCAATATCCGTTACCCAAACCAGAAGACGTGTTCCACCAGCTCAATGGTGGACAGAAGTTTACCAAAATGGATCTATAAGATACTTTCGCGGATAATCGGATCAACGAACGAAATGTGTGACATGTTGGCTCCGCCCCGGTCTACAGTACCTAATTTGCATATGTAGTGTAACAGAAATAACTCGCTATAGCAAAGAATATGCAAAGTTGAGACCAACGGAAGCTCTGATACCGCAACATGACGTGTAGGCTGCCTCACACAACAAATGCACATGGATGATAATTATCTTATTGTTAGGCCAAAAGAACTAACAATAAGATCTTTCCTTAAAAAACTGCATTCCACTTTTCAGTAATTTGAATATGTTTCATAACGCGCAATACCATAGATACAAGTCGCCGTTACAAGATATGAAATACGCGAAAAACGTAGGAATAACTTATATTTTA
>JACMIJ010000499.1:0-18643 GCA_014805365.1 Koerneria luziae
TGGAAAGAAACCTAACAATAAGATACCATTATAAATCGACAGTCGGATATTTGTACAGAACGGAGTCAGGTAAGCTAGTAGTATAGCTATACTAGCAAGACGTACTCCTTCTTAAAAGAAGCCTGAAACCGTCATTTCGTTTGCGCTAAATGTGTTTATAAAGAGTTTTGTTGTGTTCATAGAATACACATATACAAGTTCCTCGATGAACTGGCGGTTTCCGGCCCCCTTTAAATACACATGCAGCGACGATTGGAATTGCAGGGCTTCAACACATCGATGGCGAACGCATATCCATGGATGGCACTAATCGTACAGGCGAAAGGATCCAGCTGTTGGATATTCAGCGCTATATTAGTCGCACCGAACTGGCTCGCCGCCGATAACTTTGCATACGATAATCTGCAAGAATCGGGCCTCATAACAACCGTGTACTTCTACATTGACGATCCGTAAGTAATAACATTATGTGATCGTCAAGGGAGACAAGAAGCGCAAAGGACAAGTATGATTATTTTATTACGCTAATCAGCCCACAGAAAAATAACCTTGAAATTTGAGGGTTTTATTCACTGTTTACTGCTGCAGTGTTATAAACCCTCATTTTTTGAACAGGAAATATTGCGAAATATTTGAAAAAAATGAGGGTTAAAAAATGATTGTTTCCTCAAGCAGTTTTCAGGCTTATTTGAGGGTTATTTTTTTCTGATTGACTAGCTCTATTGTTAGAGTCGACTCAATCAATGATCCCTTCCGCGGAACGAAAAAAAATCTTCTTTGTGATTGCCATTATCTTCTATGCGACTGTGTTTTTTGGGAACGCGGCGTCGGCTAAGCGAAACTGCAGTGATCGCACATAAACCCTCCCCCTCCATGCGGGCTCATTTTCTGAGTGTTGACTCGTGACTAAACTTTATCATCACCAAGGTAGAATCTTGTACAGAGTGGTTTGTAGCAAATTTGGTGTGTGAAACACGGGTTCATTTCCCAGCTGCCTAATCAAGACGCCATTCTGTGGTCTGGCAATTGGAAGTGACCGTTAAACAACAACAAAATTCAATCTGTCTTATCACATACCTGGAAGAAAGTTTTTTGGGGAGGACCTGGACGGCCAGGATATAGAAGCCAATTTGTCCCAAACATTCACCTGAACAGTATCACTTTGCAACTGCCGCCGTAGCAATATCACGCATTTCTGCGGTAAAGGAAGAAAATCTACCCGTCCTCTACCTGGCTCTATTAAAGTTTACCACGCGTTTACCAAAGCTAGAAAGAGGGCTGCCTGGGCCGGGAGTAGATCTCGCGCGTGCGCTCTTGCAAAAACGTACACTTTACCAACATACCACCAATCGCTTGTAGCGAGTTCCAAACATTCTCGCACATAGGTGCTTGATGAAGAAACACCGCAGCTATTTTATCTGCGAATCAAATAATAGTTCGAGAATAGCTATTATCAAACACATTTAAGAGGGTTGCATTATCTTCATGTCAGCCAGGCAGATTAGTGTTTAATTTAATGATAATGTGGGTACAGTAGCATTCACATTACAATTTCGGCTTTCAAGACCAACTGCATTTATGTTTCTCTCTTATCATATATAACACCTACGGCTAAAGACGTGTGAATTGCGCTATTTTTGCCGGAACTTGTCTGCATCAATTTTGCCTATAGTTATCATCACTTTGAATTTTAGAACTTATTGTTAGCAAGCACATTTGTAGCATAACAACTAGCTGTCCCAAATGACACAGTGAGTGTAAAGTTAAAAACTAATAATAGTGCTCTATATGCGCATCCGATACTATGTTTGAACCATTACATCAAAACATTTGCACTATTTACTCTAAACAGTTTCTTATCGTCAGTAATGTGGTTCATAACAATAAAAAATGTGATATTTTCATCTTCCGTAAATATGAATGTGCAAAGTGAAACACACAACACACGGTGTGTATTGGTGAGAAAATAGGTCAAAATAGCTTTGCCTGCGCAAAAAAGATAGCCTCATATTTCAAGTAATTCATTGGGTAGAAAAATCTCTTCAATCATAGTGCTCTCTCGCTATCTCTGACTCTCGCCTCCCTTGGTAGATCAGAAAATGCAGCTAAATTTTCTACCCGTTCGGTAAAAGTGAAAAAGTTTACCACGGAAATCATAAGGTAGACTGTGTTGAAGCATAGGTTTTGATCTACTTTTTACCTTTCATTCTCCCCTCCCTTTCGCTGAGCACTTTTCTACCTTCGCTTAGAAATAGGCCATATTGCTACGGCGGCAGGTAAAGTATTGCTTGCCCTGTGTGTGGTAGGCATTTCTGTAGCTTATCTAGTGATATAATAATAATAATAATAATAATAATAATAATAATTTATCGGACATCGATATACAACATGTGAAGGCAAAACACTGACACACATGTGACTACGCCCTATTTATTCGTGTTTCACAGCAAGCATTGGACCCGGGCATAGTAAAAAAAAAGTGCGCTCACCCCTTTTTTAGGTTCTCTTAATTCTGAGACTTACTTCGTTCTCGATCAAGATTCGCCATGTACACCGCTGGAATAAACTTGAATAGCAGTGATCCGAACACGAAGTGCATTCCGACCACTCCGAACACAGCGGTCAGTCCGACCAGACCTGAAATTAATATTTAAAAAAAGAAATGTCACGAATTCTCGCATTCGTGAATGTTTTCTGCCCGTTCTGGCCATGTCTTATTGCTAGATATCAATTTGGCAAGTTCTGTGAGGAAGGCAAATATATTAGGAAACGGTGTTTTTGAATCGAGAACTTGGTCTGAAACACACGGAATTCGGGATCAGTCACGTGTTATTCTTCTATAAAAGTGCCATGTTTTAGCCATTCTAGCCGTCACAAAAGACCCAATCGGCATTCAAAACACAAAAGAACCCACAGAAGATTCAACCACACTAGGTGACAACAATGGACCTCAAAAACCCAGGTGTGAAAAAGTGCCTTTCACTTTCACCCTTCATTAAAGCGGACCTCCAGCTTTAATGAAAGGGGGTATTGACTGCTTCTGCTTCCAGTTCTGTCATAAAAATGGGTGTTATCTTGTGTTTTATGCATTTCGAGGCCCTGTTTGCAAAAAAAGAACGCGGTAGAATACTAAACTGTCCCGATAACTTGCGTAAGTTTTAGCATGCATGTATTATTACACTCTGAATAATTCGGTTTATAATATTTAGACGTCAAAAGCTGTTCGGTTGTTACAACAATGTGTAAATTATACGGAGCTCTTGTTCAGAACGGAGTCAGAGGCGGTAATCTTGCACTAATTTTTTGAGCGTTTTATTTGCTTAGAGGAAGCCGGAAACCGTCATTTCATTCGCACAAAATGACCACACAAAAAATGATAAACAAAAATGACCACATCACCAAAATGGTTGATTATAGGCAAACCACTAGTAAAGTAGAATATAGTAAAGCAAAATTCTCACTGTTGTCAAAGCAGAGCAAGACTAACAATAAAACGCCAAAGGAGTAACGTTTTTAAAGGAGGCCGAAAACCGTAAAGAATGTGTTCATAACGAGTGTTTTATGGACCCTCCACTTTTGTTTCCAGGGAATACACATACGCAAAATCCTCGGTAAACTGACGATTTTCGGTCCCTTTAAAGTTGCTCAAAAGTGTTTTAATCATTACCCTTATGCGTTTGAAACACTCAAAAACGCTCACTTCTGAACTCAAGATCGGATGGGCGCGATGAGTGATTCATGAGTGCTTTTGTGAATGTTTGAGGAGATTCCGTCACGTAATCTGTCTAACCCCGGAAAACCACAAAAAATATAATATTTTTTAGTGTCTCTGTGAGGAGCGCAACTGGTGTGGCACTGACATACTACAGCCAACCCAGACATACATAAACTTCAATACTGCTTGGGTGTTTAAAAAACGCTCATTTTCTTAAAGGAGGCCAGAAACCGTTTTTTTGTGTTAGCAGAAATGCGTGTATAAGAGACCCGCAACTTCTGTGAGAAGGGGCAACTATATAAGGAAATGGCGTATTTTGCCTCCGAGGATTCACGGTTTCCGGCCTCGTTTAATCTTTAAGTGCTTTGTGATCCTATTCGGTAAATCAGTGTTGTAAAAAAATTCTAACACAAAAGAGTGTTTAAAACACTCAAAAGTGTAGGCTGTTTGCGAGAATGCGACACTTACCACTACCAGCCCAGACCAAACTCAGTGAACGTGCGAACGGCACGCAGACGCTGTCACCCAACTGTGTAAACTGTTCGTAGAGCGGAGCACATCGTACGGTATCGTTTAATCCCATCTTAAATACACAGGATAACAAAAGCGGAAAAATGTACTCCTAGTGTTTGTTGGGAAAAAATTAACCTGAAAACTGCCTTTAAACTGCATGTATGCCTTACAACCAGGGCTAACAGCTTTCTCCTGTTCTAAAATTTGAAAAAAAAACATATGAACAAATTTTGCATTTGTTCCATTCGAATAATGTATATTATTGAAGCAAAACGAATTGTCCATGGCGCGTAGCAATTGAGAGCTCGCGTCGTATAAATCGTGAATTTTAATATGCTTACAAGCGTTCTACAAACCTAATTCAGTTTTCCCATTTTTTTTTGCTCGTCAAGCGGAACACAACAATACAAAACTCGTATTTTTAGACAACCTAGAAAGTGTAGCACAGTTCGTCATTTGGTCAAACAACGGAAAAACGTGACAATTCGTTTTGCAGCAGTAATAACCTTCACAGAATCGGTCAAGAAGGAGTGAAATGAGCACAAATATTCGTTCGAAATGAAAACAGTATTGAAACTTCAAGTGCAAAGGCGCAACCAGTTGATTTTTATTTATTTTGAGGTGGTGTACCTGAAAACCTGCAAACCTGAAAATCGTCAGCCGTCTTTTCTATGCTTTCCTTTGAATTCGAGAAAAATCCGAGAACTTGACTCGACATTTCTTCCATGACTTCCGACTTGGTCACCGTTGACTGTAAGTCGATAGAGTGTTATCGGAATTACCACAGCTTTTCATGCCGGTGTGTTCCTATGCCCGTTTTATGATTGCGGTGAAACATGAATAAACAGGGCATATTCATGTGTTATTTTTGCCCATTTTTCAAACTTTTAAGCCTCATAAAGCATTAAATTGACATAATATCACATTAAATTAATATCACCAGAGGTGTTCACAACACTCAGGGTAAGCTATGCTTTACGGGGACATAGCACTTCAAAAGTGAGCTTACTACTTCTTTATGTATTTACATACAAACGGAACGGGCTTTGAAGAGTGCTAAGCTGTGACCTTACTATGTAAGCCTAAGCTTATGATAGATAGTTGAAAAAATAAAGTAACATTTCATCACCACTGCGGAGCTTCAGATGGAGTCTAACCAATCAGCGCATGGCGCGTGCCCTGGTTATCACTTACGGTGTGTTTTCTTATTTCGGCTATAAAATACGTTTACGTTAAAATGCAGAGGGGCGGTAGACTGCAAAAGCTCCGAAATAAGCACATACCCCTAGAATTCCTTTTACACCTTCTAGCATAGTGTTCAAGTTAGTCATTTCTGTTCGTAGATGCGTCATTTGAGCAGATTGGATTGGTGCCGAACGGAGAGCTTTTGCGGCACGCTTCATCTCAGCCATTGCCTTCTACAATGTATCTATTATTACTGAAATAAAACGAACTGTCATGTACAAATTGCGCCTGCAACGTATGAAAAGCGCGCACTAGAAATTATTTTTACAATTCATTTGTATTGCATCAATTGCCAGGTTCCAAAAGATTTTGTCTGCAGTTGCGTGACCCAGCGAACTGCTTTCGAAAAATCGATAAAATGCACGGTACAGAATTATTTTGAGAGGATTTTTGTATTTATTTATTCTTTATCTTTTGAGTCAAATAAAATACGGAGATTCATATTACATCATCATTAACTACCCCAGTATCGATTTATGGCCAGCTACTAATTGTAAGGCACACGACTGCAAACACCTGTACACTAATTGTAAGTTTCGCGCCCAAAACACAATGTAATGATTGTTTTGTGTTGTTCCGCGTTTCTTGAACTTAACATAAACTTGTTTTTTGCTGATCTTGCATCGAAAAAAAGTTTAATATTTCGACATCCAATTTTCAAAATTTTCGACATCCCGGTGAAGGTCAGTCACACACGAAGAATATGTCTGGTTTAGGTTGTTGCTCTTTCACTTGAGAAGTGGTCATAAAATGCCCTCACTCCTTTTCTTGCACTGACAATAATTATTTCTTTTCTTTTCTTTGCTTCTCTTACTGCAATGTTAATATGGCTTGAGCAAATTTCTGCTGCGCTGAAAACACATTATCCTTTTCTTTGCGCATCCCATTTTTACAGGATTTAATGTATTGTTTTCGCGTTAGGCCCGAAATGCCTATATCATCTGTGTTCTTTTGCATATATCTTTGTGTAAGTATGCAAATTGTAACCCATAAGCAACGTCAGCATAAAATACAAAGTAGGAAGTGATATTTAACAGTCTGTGAAATTGGCTTTGATGCATAGTTCTTGTCTTTCCTTTGTGCACTATGTAACTGCTCCATTGCATGTGATTGTCACTTGTGCCCTCACCACGCAGTACTAGGGAATAGAGATCTTTTTCCCTCCTACACGGGACCTTCCAATAACTCTATATGGCATGGCACCATATTTAGGGTTATGAAATGAAGGCTGTGAAGCGCTGTGGTAAGAACGGCTACCATGATAGGTTTTTTCCTGGATAGAGGCCATTTTTTCTAACTGCGTTAGACGTTATTTGCAACATATATACCTCAAGCTCAGTGAGATTATATTTGAAATCCATTGGCAGCTGGTCGGCAATGTCGACAAGTTGTACCTCTAGAACACGAAGCTGTAAGAAAAATAATTTGATTTGGTTAGTGTACCAATTCTCAATGACTAAAAGTATGTTAATGTACATGGTTCTTACTGTTGGAATGCGTGTTCCGTCAAAATATAATACTGTCGTTGTATATGCTGAATTTTGCTTTAAAAAAAAGAAAAAAAGTTCCGTTTTCTCACGGTTGCTTAGAAGGCAGAATATGCGACAATAAGCCTCGTTATGTAGACAAAGTTCATCATTCTTTGATATTTGTTTGTACACTTGGCGTTATTCGTCAGAACTCAGACAAAAATAATCCTGAATAGTCTTTGAGTGTCTAAGACACTCATGTGTTTAGTGTTACGTATTTCGCAATCCTATGAAGAAAATTAGTGTTATAAACACTCAAGCATTGAAGAGTGTTTACACACTCAAAATGTGTGGCTTATTTTTCTTTTTCCTGTTTTGTCCAATGGTATTTCTCAAATAGAGAAAACATAATTGGCTTAATGCGCACCAATGAATTTCTTGTTAGACAGTGTACTGGCCGCTGGGCTCAGGGACTTTCCCAATATCAAAAAAAAGGATAGTGAAGCTTTCCTCCTCAATAGGAATGTCAAGGGAGGTATGCAGTGTTGAAGCATGGCCATTGGTCTAGTTTCCTGTACTTACTCTCATTTGATTTTCTCATAATATTTTTCTCTTTCACTGCAAAAAGGTGCTATGACAACTACGACTGGTTAGGTAAAATTATGCACGCTTGAACGATGGCGCCTTGGAAAGTCCCAGAGCGATGGCAGTATAGGACTCACGAATTTGTCCGATAAGTTAGCAGACACAAAGTTGGTGTGATTACACAGTTATTCGTTGTTAAACGTACGCAGTGGTACTCAAATATTCCGGTTAACTATGGCCGAAGACATGTATTTGAATTTCGTTATCGGAACAGTTTATTTTGGATTTTCGTGAGTCTAATACGTCAATACAAATAGGAACTAGATAATTGATACCGTTTCCTGCGACAGCAACTCCTCCCCATCAATCAGGTCAATAATGCCGAAAGCGTTGATCATCGACTGTTCCGGGTGCTCCTTGCAGCCTTTAATCAAGTTCCTTAAATACAATATTTATGGAAAGACAAGAAAAACAAATCAACTTTGAGTGTTGTTTAACTAATTTTTTTTTTCAATAAGGTAAAATCCGAGGCCAGTCATGTGCTATTTCTCGATAATTATGCCATATTTAGACCTTTCTAACCGTCATCTCACGCTCCTCCTCAGAGTTGGCAACTCACTTCACCCTCGTCCCCGCGCTCACCACCGCCGTGGAAGTTGCCAGCACTCCAATTCCACCACGGAGAGTGCTTTCTGATTGTACCCTACAACTGTTCATGATGAGGCACAAACTGAGGATTCCCACTGCCAGCTGAGTGGCTTTTGTGGTTGCGAGCCAGCTGTTAAGCAACTTCATCAAGGAAGATGTGCGGCGTCATCGGTTATCTGTTCTGGAGGAGGCTGTTCGTCTTAGGCGCAATACCCGGGCTGCCCTTCAATCCTCGAGCACCTACAGACAACAGCTCTGCCAGCTCTCCACACCCTCCGGGACAGTAGCCGTAACCCGCACAGCCGTCGCCAACGTCATCCAAGGCTTCTACAACAGCTTGTTTGCTTCCACTCTGATCAGTCATATGCCGGGAGAAATCTGGACGCGCCGGATACTGGAATGTACGCCATACGAGCACAATCGCGGACGTGGTCTGACAAAACGAGATGACAAGACGAGTTTACGGTGGACCTTGGCCCAACGTTTCTGAAATGCCCTGTCGTTGATGTTCCCCGATGGAAGAGTGTTATCGCACGCCGAAGAATAGTTCTGATTGCGGAATAAATGAAATGAAACCGTCATAAAACACCCAATCGGCATTCAAAATACTAAATAATTCCAGGAGTTCCAATCATGGTAGGTACAAGACACTGGACCACTAAAACCCAAATGTCAAAAAGGGCCTTTAAGCCTTTCATATGTACTTGCGTGTTTTTATTGTTAGTAGGGAGGTCTGACCGAGTGTGAGCATCATTACCCAGACTTCGCTGGTGTTCGTGGATCCCGGGATCGAGATCAATAGAGCCTACTTCAAGGACGCAACTATTCCGCTTCCTTGGTCTTATTCCTCCTTCAGAGACACCAATTGAACTTTCCAACAAGATGATTCCCCCGCTCACAAGGCGAAGTCTGTGCAGGCATGGTGCTGGAGGTATTTTTGTTCGTCGTCGGCTACGAATGGCGGCCTCCTACTCCGGCCTCAAAACTCTCTTCCGTCCAAGTCCTGTGCGAAGTATCACCCCAATCTGGAATCCCGCAAGGCTACTCTCGTCAAGTAATGAGAGAATCTTTACGTATCCTACCCTCGTGTCGAGGCATACCCCAAGCGTCTGAAGGCAGCCAAAAAGGCTGGCGGAGGAACGATTAAAGTTCGAGCATGAAATATTGTTGCTGATGGTCATGAGATATTGTGATAAAATTTTGATGTTATTTGGTTCTGTTTCTAAGAAATTATTTCGTTTTGACTATGCACACGTAATTTCTGGTGACCCTGTATGTGCTCGTATTTGCCACACTAACAACACACAAACTAAGAATGACATAGTCTTTCTGATTTTGCACTACCCCGGGATCATCCTCTGATGCTGGTCTCGTCCCGGGGAGGGACCGGTCGGTCAGGATCAGGGCTGGGACTTTTTCGTTTTTTTTTGTTTTTTGGTATTTTTTTGTTTTTTTGGGGTCTGACCAAAAAATTTTTTGTTTGGAATTTTTTGTTTGGGTTGACCCAAAAAACCAAAAAAATAATCTTATCAAATAATGATGCAAAATTCGAGATTTTGTGTACATCTTTGTACACACAGCTTTAAAATTAAATAGTGTTTTCATTCCGCAAGCCTATTTGTGCTCATTTTACTCCTTTTTGACCGCTGCTGTAAAGGTTGTACTATATTCGAGGAAAAATGTACAAAATTTTTTCACATTTTTTCCTTGTTTTGCGAAATTTTAGTACAGGAGAGAAATTTTTTTTTGTTTTTTTGGGTTTTTTGTTTGGGTTTTTTTTGTTATTTTTTGTACAAAAAATTTTTTGGGTCTGAATTATTTTTTGTCCCAGCCCTGGTCAGGATTCACTGACCGAAACCGTCTTTGTCACAACTTTACACTAACAAGTAGCAAAATCCATTTATTTTGTTTCGTTATTTACGTCGAGTAAGGTCAAACAACCTAAATGACTGCATGTTTTTTGAATTTTTTTTGCCAAATAAACGTACCGAAAGTGTAAGATGAAAATAAGTACGAAAAATTTCGATAAGTACGAAAAATTTCGTACTTATCACTTAGTACGAAAAAATTTTCGTTTCGTACTTACGAAATTTTTTAGTACGAAAAAGGTCGTACTTTTCGTACTCTTCGTACTGTACGAAAAAAAGTACACAGGTCTGAATGACGACTGTAAATTACAAACTTGAGAAAGATTGGTTGCATGGTTCCATTCATATCGGGAAGTTTGAACCCGAACGGCTTGAGCGAGAAGAGCGTCAGATTCGTATCGCCGAAAAGCGTATCGCAGCCGAACTGCACGCCTACGCTTGCCGAGAAGAACGCGCTGAATTGCGCAAGCATTATAGGGGGGGGGGACAACATCAAAAATAATTCAAATACTTTTTATTTTCTCATAGAAATGCAAAAATAATCTGGTTGAACAGCGAAAAAAATCACGCGTTTCGCTAAACGATATTTTTTATTATGAACACCTGACTACACGTATAATTTTCACTTATCGGGTAGTCTATTGAGTCGTTTACTAATAGTTGACAACATTAGTGTTACAAAGATTTCGCTCGTTAGAGTTTGAAATATGTAGGGGTCCCACATCGACTTCTTCTCAAATCACGGCCCCGTACGGTACTTTCAATCAATATGTTGTCATTACCGAAAGCGAGCTCTGTGTTGCTGCAAAAGTTGCTAGAGGACCGTGCGCGATTTTGAATGGGGG
The DNA here is from genome assembly GCA_014805365.1 of Koerneria luziae. Taxonomy (NCBI): domain Eukaryota; kingdom Metazoa; phylum Nematoda; class Chromadorea; order Rhabditida; family Neodiplogasteridae; genus Koerneria; species Koerneria luziae. Next base: position 10,889 of record JACMIJ010000499.1, read on the forward strand.
TTTTCGAAGGGTACAGTAGGTGAACCGGGTCTCTGTTGTCAGAGTAAAAATACCCTTTAAATATTTGCCGAAATTACCAAGGTACTCTTGATAGAATTCATTGGCACGTTTTTGAGCAAAGGTTGCAAATTTGTGTTGGGCCGTGCTCTTTGGTGATACGTTCAGTCTTACAGCGAGTCGTCTTACTGCGTAATTGAACGTTCCATTATGAACAGCTGACTACACGCAGCATTTTTGCATTTTTTTACTTATTGGATAGTCTAGTGAGTCGCTTACTAATAGTTAGCAACATTAATGATACAAATATTTCCCTTTTAAGAACAAATAGGTATTCACTTGGGAAATTCAAGTCTCCATATGATGTGTATAAATTACTAGCAAACTTTCACGAAAAAAAGTATTGACAACCTTGAGACCAACATAATGAACCAAAGGGATAAAAGAACAATGGCTGCACAGGCGTAGACCACGAAGCCCAATCGATTGGACAGTTTTCCTCTGTCAGTCGACGGGATCTAGAAAGGACACATAAAGCAGAGTGATGTACTCGCGTATCAAGGCTTTATAGTTTCCGGACAGCAGGGACCATTTGATAAGAATTTAAGTAACTATTAAAGAAGGAGTGAGCGCACTTTTTTCTTACTATGCCCGAGTCTTATGTTTGTTGTGAAACATGAATAAATAGGGCATAGTTGCACGCTATTTTTTGACGATTTTCTGTCCTTCAAACCTCATAAAACACTCTATTGGCATTTGTATCACTAAACAAGCTACAGAAGTGTCAACCATGCCCAGGGCAAGCTATGGTTAAAGGGGACATAGTACTTTAAAAAGTGAGTTTACACCTTCTTTAAGATCAAACAATGAACGAAATTAAAAGTTTTAAAGATGGAGCATAGGCACTTTATTTCGGAAGAGTCAACCGCACATACACACACACATTGTATGTACTTTGAAAAGAAAAGCACTCTCATCATTGCAAACATTGAGATGACCAATGAGAGAAAAAAAACATTAATTTCTTGTGATACACAATAACAATTCTGAAGAAAGTTTAACTATACCTTATAGTTTTTCATGTGACTGACAATGGCGAGGCCAATAGCGAGGAAGAAGAATATTTGGTAGACGACCATGAATGGAATGGTCGCCGCTCCAATCGGCTTTGTGATGCCTTCCATCTGTAACTCTATGATCTGTAACTCTATTATGCATCTATCGCTGTTTTATGAGACCCAATTACCACCTTATTCACATAAATTTGCAAAAAAAAATTATATTTCTTACTACAGGATTTTTAGCCCACGATCATTGGCTAATCCTGACCAGTTAATGTAAAAAGTAAGTATATCAGCTGGTATCCTTAACGTAAGTCTTAGAATAACCTATCGTATGCTGCCTGTACCACTTTGAAGTGTCAGTACCACTCAGATTCACCACTCGAAATGCTCGCTTCCAGCTTCCTGGTAATCCCCTCCAAAAATCAATTTTAGTGCTAATTTTAATTTCGTTTTCATTTATTCCACCATCAGAAGGGATCTTCGGGGGCGATGACATTCTTCCATCGGGGAATATCAACGAAAGGGCATCTCAGTAACGTTGGGCCAAGGTCCTCGGTAAGTTTGTCTCACCATCTCGTCCACGTCCGCGATTGTACTCGTGTGACGTCCATTCCAGTATCCGGCGCGTCCAGATTACTCCCGGCATATGACTGATCTTTGCAACTACTGCGGTTTCCTATCCATGGCTCTTACGCGAATATTCGGGATCGAGACGGTCCTGTACAGCGACTCGTTCGTCCTCTGGTTTAGGTGCATGACACCAGCCATCTTTCTCATCATCTTCCTCTGCGACACTCCAAGTCTCTTTCGTTCCGTCAGTCTCAGTGGCCCGGTCTCGCTTCCGTAAAGCATAGCTGACTCCACGCATGACGTAAACATGCGGCTCTTGGGGTCCATTCCGACTGACTTCTTCGTGAAGAACTCATAGAACCGGTTGAAACTCCCTCACGCTGCGATGATCCGGTGGCCCATCTCGATGGCGGGATTCCTATCGAAGAAGACTCTTCGGCCGAGGTAGATGAAGTCCGTGACGTTGCGCGTAGGAGAGCCGGTGAGGAGGATCGGACACCATGTGACACCAGGTAGAGGGAGAACTGGTATTAGGAATCGGGTACGATTCCTGCCGGATTTGCTGACTCCGTGACCCGAATAGGCTGGCGAGTGGCCCGGCAAGAACTTCTACCCCAGCGTACAGCATCTCTGAGGTCACATGGTCCGAACCCGGGGAGCTTCTCAGACGCATGTGAAGGATTGCGAAGTGGACTTTTTCCGGAATGATGAGCAGGAGGTTATCCGGAGATGTGTACACCAAACAAGCATGTGGTGACAGGGTGGAAGCATACAAGCTGTTGTAGAAGACTTGGATGACGCTGGCGACGGCTGTGCGGGATACGGCGGAAGGTGTTGACAGCTGGCAGAACTATTGTTTGTAGGCGGTGGAGGATTGAAAGGCAGCCCGGGTACCGCGGCCAAGACGAACAGCATCCTCCAGAACTTCCTTGATGAAGTCTTAACAGCTTGTTCGCAACCACAAAAGCCACTCGGCTGGCAGTGGGACTCTTCAGTTTGTGCCCCATCATGAACAGGTGACGCGTCTAATCAGAAAGCGCTCTCCGTGGTATAATTGGAGTGCTGGCAACCTCCGCGGCGGTGGTGAGCGCGGTAACGAGGGTGGAGTGAGTTGCCAGCTCTGAAGAGGAGCGAGTGCCTAGGACATCGGCGAAGAGCGGACGATTGAGCCTACGGCGTTGTTGTGTGCGACGGGCTCTGCCTAGTCTTCGGCGGTCTTGCTTACCATGGAGGCGCTCGCGTGCCATGAGCATGCGGTGGTCGCTGTCGAAGTGGAGAGAACCCACGACGTCGACGTCGAGGAAAATGAACGGATCGCGGAAGAAGACATAGTCGATGGTGTTGCGTGCCGTTCGATGACTCCCACGTCCATTTCTTCGACGCGCGCTTGCAGATCACAACGCGCGTTCAGAGGCTGCGTGTAAAAAGGTCGTCGTCATGCCCTAGCTCACATGAACCCAGAAATGGGCGTAGAATAGGAAGTTAATTACTAGCCACGTTTTGAAGAGCTTTCGGCCCCGTTCATGCCTTTTTAGGACTAGCATTATTATGAGGTTGATACAGCATTCACAGAATACATATATTAGCCAGGCAAAGGTCTTCCGAGTTAAAAAAAATGCTTTAGCTGTACACAAAAAGAAATAAAAATTGAAGCATATATGTAAAGAAAACAAACAAACGAAACAGCTTACGTCTTGTAACTGTTTTACATAGCCAATCGCAGTAGTCATCACATTCTTCAACTGATCAATCAGTACTCCTGTTTTAAAGAATATGTTCTGAAAAATAGACATACATTAGTGTCTAAAATATTAACTTCCCCGTTCGTTAAAGGGGTCCGGAAACCATCATTTCTCCGGAGGAATTTCATTATGTGTATTCCCTAAACACAAAAGTGGTGGGGTCAATAAGCGAACGCATTTTTTGCCAATGAAATTACGGTTTCCTCCGGCCTCCTTTAAAGGAGGCCGGAAAGCGTCATTTCGTTCGGTGAAAATGGGTTCATAATGAGTGCTTCATGAACCCGCATCTTTTGTGTTCAGGGATTACACATAAGCAAATTCCGTGGTAACCAGACGGTTCCCGGCCCCCTTTAAAAGAGTAAACGCATTTTTTCCAATTTCCGTATTGTCTTATGTTTGCTGTGAAGGATGAATAAATAAGGCATTGCTATGTGCAAGGGGCGTAGTGGTGTAGTGGCATTAAATGCCTTATGCAACGCGTCAGAACCGGGATCGATCCCCGGCAGCGTTCCCTACCCAACCAAAATGTCATCCCTTCGAGTCGGCAATAAGTTGTGACGGTGTTACGAATAGTAATCGGTTTATGTGAGTGCTTAGGTGACTCTGGACTTAAAACGTCCTACAACTTCCTGGCCTGTACTCCCCACAGGCGAAATGCCTTGAACACAGGTAAACTTTGCTTTGCTTTGCTCACAGAAATGTGCAGTTTTTAGATGTTTTTCTGTTTCAAGCCTTACAAATCATCCAATTGGAAAACATTCTAAGTTCCTCTCCTATAATAAGCCTGATGTGCATTGCTTCCATAGGTGGTTTCAGTGGAGATTTGACCTATCCCATTGTCAGCACTGTTTTACATTTCGTTAAAGGAGACCGGAAACCGTCATTTCATTAGCCCAAATTTTGTTCATAACTAGTGTTTTATTTACCCTCCACTTTTGTGTTCAGGGAATACACATAAGCAAATTCCTCTGTAAGCTGACGGTTTCTGGCCTCCTTTAAGCTGTTCATGCGTGTATATTTGTATGTTTGATCTTTGGTTTAATTATCCAAATTAGGCCCGAACACAGTCATCTACCACAAATAGCCGGCAAAGTCGTGAACAAAGAGTGAGAAAACCTGAAAAATGAGACCATTAAACAGAAATACCTGCGCTGAATTTCGGCTTTGATCGTATGCTTTTTTAACGTCATGTATTGGTTTCGAGATCTAAAATGGGTTATTAAGAGTTGGTTTTTATTTTTATTACAGAAAACGAATTTATTATTATAAAAATACATCATGCAGAATACTAACAATCTAGGAATGAAGTGATAGAAAAAAATGGCAGACTTCTGTTTCGGTGTTACTTTCCTCTTTCAGCACACTGTCGTTCAATACATAAAATAACGCGTACTATGTTTGTCTATTTGTGAGTACTAACTATCTTAAAGGTGGCCGGAAACCGTCCGTTTACCGAGAAATTTGCTTATGTGCATTCCCTGAACACAAAGGTGGCGGGTCAATAAAACACGAATTATGAACACATTTTTGACAAATGAAATGACGGTTTCCGGCTTCCTTTAATGCAATAGGACCCGAAATGTATTCAAAACGGTGTCTTCGAGAATAGCCGATTATCGTACTTGCTACGATGTGCTGTTTAAAAAAAATTTTATCGCTTACTTTTTTCTTTAATTCATCGAGGACGGCACTTTGTTGCATCACGATGTCCTTTTGAATACGATTAAGCACCTGAACAAAATAACTTGAACCGTGCAAAACTTTGATTCACGCTTAAAATTTCGCAATACTATTCAAAAATAGTGTTATTAAACCTCCAGTACTACGGAAGGTCTCTATCCGTAATTACGAATTCATAACACAAAAAATCCCTTTACCTCATGGACGTTCACTATCTGTGTGATGCTGTCGTTTATGATTTTCATCTTTGACAGTTCTTCCGAAATTTCGTCAGTCTTAGTCACCAGGTCTCCCGCGGCATTCAGTTGAGCTTGGAAGTCATACTGAACACATGTAAGTTCGTCATATAAGAATATATACATGATAGGGAAAAATCAAAACTTGCTCGACACTGATGCTGATATAATATTTTTGAACTGAACACTCGAATACGTGAGCATAAAAAAAACGATAAAGACAGGCTTTGCACGTGTGAAAAAATGGTACCGCATCGTAATAGCGCATAGCACACCTGAGGACATGAACAAAAGGCGTAGCTCATTTTCTTGTCATGGATTCCCATTCATGACCTAGCAACTGGTATCGCTACTGCCAAGGGATTATCGTCTCATCCTTCTACACAATTTTTGGCACCGCATGGTTTGCATGTTTTTTTTTCTACTAGCTAGACGAGTCGTGGTCATGAAGTGATATTAGCAAACGTTGTTCCATACGACATGTGCATTCGAATCAAGGCTGGGACAAAAAATTATTTAAGTGCAAAAAAATTTTGCTTTTTTTATCCGTTGTTGTGCTTCTTTTGCGAAAAATTTATCCCACGGTAATTGTATTCTTATTGTTAGAGAAGCTACGATTCTATAATATTACTCAGTAAATTTTATATAACGCTTCTTTTTTGACAATTTTATCCTGCTCCGGAATGAGTACAGGCACAAATGGCCCTAAAATACGCAGATTTTGGTCGTTTTGAATATATTTAGCACGTAAAAACTTTTTTTTGTTTTTTGTGTCAATGCAAAATTTTTTTTTCGAAATGTGAAAAAATTGAAAAAAAGGCAAAAAACAAAAAAGTCCCAGCTCTGATTCCGATCGAGCTCAAAACGCAATAGTGGACGTTTTTAATAGCTGACAGCACGATTCTACCCTTTTGAACTTAAGTAAGATTCGTTGTTGTGCTTCTTTTGCGAAAAATGCATCCCACGGTAATTACATGCTTATTGACTAGCTTAGCGATTCTATTACTCAGTAAATTTTATGTAACACTTCCCTTTTGACGATTTTCTCATTCTCTGGAATGACTACAGGCACAAATGGCCCTGAAATATGCATATTTTGGTCGTTTTTTATAATATTCAGCACGTGAAAACTAAAAATTTTTGCAGCAAAAAATTTTTTGTCGGAAAGTGCTAAAAATGCGAAAAAAACAAAAAAACAAAAAAGTACCAGCCCTGATTCGAATATGCAACACTAGAATAAACGAGAATGATTATCGAGAAAGCCGAAAAGTTGGAACTAAAATAGTTAAAAAATAAGTTTGTTAATTTTTTTAACGCGACTTTTCACTTTTGTTCAGACCAAACTTTTTAAATTTCATCAGAGGGGGCGCTCTAGTATAAAAATCAGCGCAGTTGCAGAAGTGAATACTCAGATATTTTATTCTCCCCACACTATTATGTATATTCTGTACAGAACATACGCGAACGAAAAGCGTGTCCGGTATCTTCCAAATCTCCTGTTCAAGTCCTTTCAATTCATTGTGGGCCTCGGACACTGCAACGTTCGTCAAGCAGTTTAGTTGCCCCAGGGCCTCCGTTTTTATATGCTGGAAATCTGCAAGAGTTACTTTTATTCGTGAAAAAATCGAAAATCTAAAAAAAGCTAACAAAAAAGTTCCCCCGCTCCCCACTGTCACGCGCTTTGTTGGAAAAGCATATGTGCTTACATGTTTGCCTGCACGGCTGTTTGGATAGCTTTAAAGGAGTAAAGGAATTTTTAATATATTGTTTTTTTGGGACGCAACGCCTTTAGTATTGCCGCAATAATGCTTTTGCAGCTTCTCAAATCACAAAAACGTCAATTGGCTTAATAAAGATGCAAATGAGAATCACTCGTGGCTCCAAGACAATGGAATTTGACCGATATCAAAATGTAAGCCTATGCTACTTCTTTGAAAACTTTCGAATCGTGTTGTAAAGGACGGCGACAGCCGCATTGCTGTCCCCGATTCCAAATCCTCTGTCCATGACATCTCATACTTAGGCTAACACTTTGCCATAGGGAAGCCCTGAGTCAGTGTCATTAGCGCGCTGGTCACATACTAGAACATACTAGTATTGAAGCTCTAGATAGGGCCGAGTTCAGGATCGTAAGGAAGGAGCGCGGAGGAGCCACGCGTGGAATCGGTGGTGGACGTTGGAAGAGGGGGTGGGAGTAGCTCTGCCCTTCCACCGGGAAAATCCCAAGTGATAGGTTTTCCAGGAACCACGAAATTACTATGGCCTATCTATAGTAATACATCGTCTTGGTTTTTCGGTGCTATGGTTGCGGTATGTCTGTGGTAAGATCATTCCCCTCCTCATACGCGAGCAACTGATAAGTCCTGTGTCTGCCGGTTCAATTTTTTTTTCTTCGCCGATGTCCTAGGCACTCGCTCCTCCTCAGAGCTGGCAACTCACTCCATCCTCGTCCCCGCGCTCACCACC
>JACMIJ010000500.1:3378-15450 GCA_014805365.1 Koerneria luziae
ACAACACAATTGAAAACCACTTCCATGTGCAACTGTGAAACCAACAAAAAATTAACTGATAGTCCATTATTATATTTTTCAATTATCTTGCTGATACACAACTGAAATCGATCTGATTTTCAATTGTCTTGTTGATTTCCATTTGTGATATTACGAATTTTTGAACTTTATCAATTGTTTTACAACTACACAAATGATTTCCAGTTGGTTTTCACTGTGTTGTTTTTGTTTGAGTAGTAGAACGATTCCCTCTATTTTCAAGCAGGGAATTGTTTTAGTGAATGGAAATGACAAGACTACTTACTCCGCTATGCAATTTGCTATTGTCTCATCTACACTCTCTGCGACTTTAGGAAAAAAATTCTAATCAGTACACACTCTCGGGCAACTTCGGCGAGGCTGCCTGTTGTGTATCTTGGCGCGATTGGTCTTGGTAGTTTACTAAAACGTCTCAAGAGTAGTACAAAACCAGATTTATATCAACATGCATTTATGAATATATTATGTGCATGAATTACATATATGAATGACTTTAAAAATAACCATATTTTAGCGAACAATCATAATTAATGGCATTCTTTGCCATGAGAACAAAACATGAGAGCGTTCTTTGTCTTCCAATGTGGATATCAGAGTTAAAAGCATAATTAAATATATGTCCATACTCATCATGATAATATTAACTGCTCACAAACGCTTCCTAAAACGTTGCTTTGAGCGAACCTTTGTTAGTAAACAAACTTGTTTACTTCATTGTAATGAACGTATGCTGTGAAGACGTTAGTCCAAGACGATTCCAACTGATTCGCGTTAACCTATGATGTTCACAATACCTGTGATGCTTACAACTTTAACGACTTTTGAACGTTTGCAACCTCTTGTGCTATATATAATGGGCTTGATCAACATATGTATATAAAATACGCAACGCGTAGATTGGTGGTTCTAAGCAGTCCAGTTATTTCATATTCAATTTAGACAAAAATGCAATTATCATGCGGAATGCAAACGAATTTAATATTATATAACGGCGAACGAGATGCAAAAAAAAATTAGGGTTAAATTGTGCTGCGAAGTGGGTGCCTGTAGCGGTCTTTGCTAGCTGTTGCCTTTTGATACCAGAGCTGCTACCAAATGGAGAATGTGCGAATGATATACTGAAATCTGCAAATATTTCCAACTCGGAAACTGTTACAAATCAACAAAATTTCTGCAGAAGAGAACTGCTGCGCTTTATGTAACGGTTGGACGAGGTCTGCAATCGAAATTGGACAACACAGTGGGCAAAAGAGTTGAATAACAAGTAGATGCGGCTAAAAAACTGCATGAGGTGCTATGTTTATGTGTTTCCGTGAATGAGTCATCCAGCAATTGTTCGCATTTTCTATTCACATGTGCTCATCGTTCGCGGTCATTTTTACTCTGCTTTCGTTTCAACCTTGGGCAGAGATCTTTTCCCAACCATTTCTGTTCCTCACACTTGTGTTTCCAATTATTCCATCTCGTTTGCGGATCGAATTTAGATTCCACTTTCAATTACGACGATTTTCTTCTAAAACAAATTAAGCTGTTCTCGTTGGTTTCTTGAATTACTGTAGCTTTAATTGTAATTTGCTTCATGATGATGTGTTTGTTTGTATGTCTTTGGCATTCTAGGAATTCACTGATTGCTAGGATTCCGTTTTGGGAGTAATGTTTACCCTCTGCTAATGGTTATTTCCCTTCTTCTCATATTATACGCCTCATAGTTTCTCTCATTGTGAGTCCATCTAACCCATTCTTTGATTAGGCTGATTAACACAGACTGAAGTTGCCTGTGGTGCTCTGCAATTATTGTTGACTACTCTGCAGTGTTAAATTAATCTGAAGCTGTATCTATCATTGTTTGTCTGTGAATTGTATTGCGAGAGGGACGAGGGAGGAGAGAATGTATGACAGTGGGCATTTGAATTGAGTAGCGGGCTGGGCAACAAAGGAGTGCCATGTGAATCGATATCCCGAATGGCAGTCCCCATTCGGATATGCGCCCTGCTAACAACTGTCCATCCAAATGAGTTGTCCATTCCCTGCTAACAACTGTCCATCCAAATGAGTTGTTCACATCTCAACCGGAGACAGCCATAAGTACTTGCTCTGCTTGTTTCTTTGCATTAGATGTGTACGAGAAACATTTATTGTGTCCATCACGTCGAGTGCTTTCTCCAATATTATTCCCAGCCAAAAGAGGTGGCTGACCAACGAAAATAGATTACAGCGGAAATGAGCTGTTAAGTGATTTGGGCAAGGATGACGAGCTGACTCTTTCGTTTTAGCGCAACACAAGCTGCTGAATATTGAATTGTTCATGTTAACTTTATTCATATGAATATATGATGCATAGATATATGCGAATGTGCTATATTGGATACAATCTCTCATTTCAATTCTCAGAGGACATTGGATGGTGATTGATATCCTCGGGCCTCTTCCTTCCTTTTCCATCCAATGCGAGTATCCATCATCTTACTTACATTATTGTTCCGCGAATGGACGCATTCACCATCTGCTCCCTTCCTAAATCCGTCCCAATCCGCATATATTCCTTTATCAAGGAGGCCACCTTCCTCTCTTTTCGTGTTACACAAGTTAAATATGGGGTTTTCTGCTATATATCTTACTGAATGGACAGCGTGAGGGGGAGGAGAGTGGATGTTTGCCATCGCCTACACTTGCGATGTACACTCCAGATAGTCTTTGGGTCAAACAGATGCTTTGACATTTTGAACACCCGCTATGTCTAGCATGTCTCTTCCTTTGCACGGTGTTATTATTCGTTGGAATGCAATATATTTTGCGTGATATGCATTTTATTCGAGATTTATCATTCTGTGAATATAAATAACCTTCCTTGTGAAAATGGGCGACTTTTAGCTAGGAGAAATGTGTTTGTTTGTTTTTATCACGAAAAGAGAAATGTGAACGACGGGGGGGGGGTTAGTCATTTCTGCGTCTTTCATATAAACATTGTTCGAATGTTTCCCTTTGCGTATGTCAGTATATACATGTTTGATCAGATGCCTCATCTCATTTATATCATACAGTCTTTCGCATGCCACATTGAGGAGTGGGCGGAGCATCCTCGTCCCTCACAATCGATTGCATTCTCGTTGTCCCCGCGATTCCGTTGCCGCTTTAGCCAGCTTATCTCAGGTGCATAAGAGGAGAGATCAGAGGACGGTGGGGTGCATCTTCGGATGGCCAGTGGATCGCCCACCCGAGAGAACCCAGCCAAGGAGGGCAATGCCGCCTTCCTTCGGGCTGCCCGGGCGGGAAACCTCGAGAAGGTCCTCGAATTACTCCGCAATGGAACCGATATCAATACATGCAATACAAATGGATTGAATGCATTACATCTTGCATCAAAGGAGGGCCATCACGAAGTGGTCAGGGAACTCCTAAAGAGAAAAGCACTCGTGGATGCAGCTACTAAGGTATTCCTGACATTCCCGGTCATCTCCTCTTTCCAGAAAGGGAATACCGCACTACACATCGCATCACTCGCCGGTCAAAATGTGATCGTGACCATTTTGGTCGAGAACGGCGCCAATGTGAATGTGCAGTCACTGAATGGCTTCACGCCATTATACATGGCTGCCCAGGAGAACCATGAAGATGTTGTCCGATTTCTCCTCTCCCACGGCGCAAATCAGGCTCTGTCCACCGAGGTAAGCATTTTCCCTTTCATATCTCATTCCTTGTGGGGAACACATATTCTTTGTTTGCATTGCCTAATTGGAAGGACAGGTGGTCATTGCAGGACGGCTTCACCCCTTTGGCGGTTGCTCTCCAACAAGGGCACGACCGTGTTGTTGCCATCTTGCTGGAGAATGACACACGAGGGAAGGTTCGGCTACCCGCACTGCACATCGCGGCCAAGAAGGACGACACGAAGGCGGCCACACTTCTCCTACAGGTGGGAAAGTGAGGACAGCGTATCCTTGCAGAACGAACACAATGCCGATGTGACCAGCAAGTCGGGGTTCACGCCGTTGCACATTGCCGCTCACTACGGCAATGAGAATGTCGCTCAACTACTCATCGAGAAAGGAGCTAATGTCAATTACCAAGCGAGGCACAACATAAGGTCTCTTTTGAATAGAGTGGATGGCCAGATGGGTTTCATCTGCGCACACCATTATTCAATTTGCTTACAAGACATTCTTTTCTTTTCTATTATAATTGGTCTCGTTCGCATACATGCACATTCTTGTTGGTCACCCTAAAGAAAAAGCTTAGCCCGAATCGATTTTCCAATAAAAGTTAGTTTAGTTGAAGATGGAAGTGATAGATGATGGAATCCTTGCAGCCCGCTCCACGTTGCGACGAAATGGGGTCGTGCGAACATGGTGAACGTGCTGCTCAACCACGGAGCCGTAATCGACTCGCGCACTCGGGATCTACTCACTCCCTTGCACTGCGCTGCTCGATCTGGTCATGACGCTGTTGTGGATCTTCTGCTCGAGAAGGGCGCTCCTATTTCGGCTAAGACCAAGAATGGACTAGCACCGTTGCACATGGCTGCACAGGGCGATCATGTGGATTCTGCTCGGATTCTACTCTACCACCGCGCTCCTGTCGACGATGTCACCGTTGATTATCTCACACCGCTTCATGTTGCTGCCCATTGTGGCCATGTGCGAGTGGCGAAGCTTTTGCTGGACAGAAATGCCGATCCGAATGCCCGTGCTCTCAATGGATTCACACCGTTGCACATTGCATGCAAAAAGAACAGAATAAAGGTGAGCTGTAGGTCAAGTGTTAATTGCTGTCCAGGTTGTTGAATTGCTGCTGAAATACCGTGCATCGATAGAAGCCACGACAGAGTCGGGTCTTTCTCCACTGCATGTGGCATCCTTCATGGGTGCAATCAACATCGTCATCTACTTGCTGCAACAGGTTAGCTTGTCCTCCCTGCTAATCCAGCAACGTAGGGAGCAAATGCGGATGTGGCCACCATCCGAGGAGAGACACCACTCCACTTGGCAGCCCGAGCCAACCAGACAGACATCGTTCGCGTTCTCGTCCGAAATGGTGCCAAAGTGGACGCGCAGGCGAGGGAACTGCAGACTCCTCTCCACATCGCCTCGCGACTCGGCAACACGGATATCGTTGTCCTCCTCCTCCAAGCGGGAGCGAACGCGAATGCCGCCACCAAGGACCAATACACTCCACTGCACATCGCAGCCAAGGAGGGACAAGAGGAGGTGAGTCATTGCATCATATTCTTGACCACAACATATGCTCTGACTCATATACTAAACCGATGGTTCAGGTCGCAGCCATCTTGTTGGATCACAATGCAGACAAAGCATTGCTAACGAAGAAGGGTTTCACTCCTCTGCATCTTGCCTCCAAGTATGGAAATGTGGAGGTGGCCAAGCTGCTTCTCGAGCGAGGAACACCTGTTGACATCGAGGGAAAGAATCAGGTCACTCCACTTCATGTTGCTGCTCACTACAACAACGACAAGGTGAGGATAAGATGATGTGCTAATTGGTCAGATCGCCCTGCTTCTTCTCGAACATGGCGCATCTGCCAAGGCTTCTGCAAAGAATGGATACACTCCTCTGCATATTGCTGCCAAGAAGCAACAGATGGACATCGCCAGCACTCTCCTGCAATACAAGGTTGCTTTTCATCAGCATAGATGTCTATTTCCAGGCCGACCCGAATGCAAGGAGTCGTGCCGGCTTCACGCCATTGCATTTGGCAGCCCAAGAAGGCCACCGAGAGATGTCGGCTTTGCTGATCGAGAACGGATCGAATGTTGGAGCGAAGGCGAACAACGGACTCACTGCTATGCATTTGTGCGCACAAGAGGACCGAGTGCCGGTGGCCGAGGAACTCGTTGCCCACGGGGCGGACATCGACAGCCAGACCAATGCTGGATACACTCCACTCCATGTCGCTTGTCATTTCGGACAACTGAACATGGTATCGTTTTTCACCATTATTCTTATATGTGGGCTATTTTTCTGTTTCTACCTTTTATTCCGTTTTAGTTGGATAATTCGTATGAGTGTCTCAGGTTAAATTCCTCGTGGAGCACGGAGCTAAAGTGGGAGAAGTGACGCGCGCATCGTACACGCCTCTCCACCAGGCCGCCCAACAGGGCCACAACAACTGTGTCCGATATCTGTTGGAGAACGGCGCCTCGCCGAATGTGCAGACTGCCACCGGACAGACTCCGCTCTCGATCGCACAGCGACTTGGATATGTTTCCGTCGTCGAAACACTTCGAACTGTCACTGAGACCACAGTCATCACCGAGACAACAACCGTCAACGAAGAGAAGTACAAACCACAGAATCCCGAAGCCATGAATGAAACAATGTTCTCAGAATCTGAAGAAGAAGGTATGTTAGACAAAAAATATATTATATTTGTCCCAGCTGATGATCACAAGGTGACCGAACAAGCACACATCAAGGACTTCAATGATTCGATCACTGCTGGTCTACACGACTCGACTGGAGTGCACCTGATTCACACTGGAGACGCTCCCGTATGATCCCCTCCCTATTACCCATCTTGTCCAGATGCTCCATCGACGAAGTGCGGAGATCGATGGCAACGATGTCGATATCGAGACACTCATTCGGAAGGCCCAGGTTGGTTGCCTATTGTTAACATAAACATTATTGTTTGCATGTTACACTTGATATGAGTGAGATGCTCTCCTAATGTAATCAGAGCGCTCTCTTTCTTCAGCACGACACCCCGAGGACCGCGATCCCCGACGTCGGCATGAACGACTCAATGGCCGATAACGTACCCATCGGACAGCGTGTCGGTCAGCCAAGGTAAATATTATTTCGTAGAAAATACGACTATTACTTACTACAAAAATATTAATTACCCGCTTATTTACAGTAAACTTCTGCACAAAGAGTGAGTTTATTGTCGTGAAAGTTGTTTTGTCCTATTGTGACTATTGTTGCTGTTGTGATATTAGTGATTGGTGATATGGATTGTTACCTGGTTTGTTTAGTTTCCTCATTTCGTTTGTGGTGGATGCCCGTGGAGGAGCAATGCGTGGATGTCGCCACTCTGGTGTGCGCATCATCATTCCACCCCGCAAGGCGCCGGCGCCCATCCGCGTCACTTGCCGATATCTTCGCAAGGATAAGCTGGCCCATCCACCACCATTGTCGGAGGGAGAGGAACTCGCCTCTCGGATTCTCGAAATGGCTCCAGCTGGAGCCAAATTCCTCGGACCCGTTATCCTCGAAGTGCCGCATTTCGCCTCACTGAGAGATCGGGAAAGGGAAATTGTCATCCTGAGATCCGATGACGGACAACACTGGAAGGAACATCAATTGGAGGCAACGGAGGATGCTGTCCAAGAGGTATTCCAATTGGTGAGAGACACCTTCCAGGTACTCAATGAGTCATTCGATGCCGACGAGCTTGCCAACCTTGATGATCTCCGAACTCCTCGGATCACACGGATCCTCACCAATGATCTCCCGATGTACTTCGCTGTCGTGACTCGTGTACGACAGGAGGTGCATTGTGTGGGGCCGGAGGGAGGAGTCATCATGTCCTCGGTGGTGCCGCGAGTGCAGGCCATTTTCCCTGACGGATCTCTCACCAAGACCATCAAGGTGTCGGTGCAGGCACAACCGGTGCCACAGGAGATGGTCACGCGATTGCACGGAAACCGAGTTGCTGTCTCGCCCATCGTCACTGTCGAGCCAAGACGAAGAAAGTTCCACAAGGTATGCCAATGTCTCCTTGTAATATCTGATTATTTAGCCAATCACCCTCTGCATTCCACTGCCACAATCGTCCAATAAGGGCATGCTCACACAGTACTCCGGGCAACCTGGACAAGAGCCACCTACCCTGCGATTGCTATGTTCTATTACTGGTGGAGCAGCACCCGCTCAGTGGGAAGACATCACTGGCACCACTCAGCTCACCTTCACTGGTGATGAGGTTTCTTTCACTACGACCGTTTCCGCTCGCTTCTGGCTCATGGATTGTCAGACACCACGAGATGCAGCTCGAATGGCACAGGAAGTGTACAATGAGGCCATTTCTATTCCCTACATGGCTAAGTTTGTCGTGTTTGCTCGGCGAACGTTCCCCGTAGAGGGACAACTGCGTGTGTTCTGCATGACTGACGACAAGGAGGACAAGACCCTCGAGAAACAAGAACATTTCACCGAGATCGCGAGAAGCCGAGATGTCGAAGTTCTTAAAGGGAAACATCAATTCCTAGAGTTTGCCGGCAACCTCGTTCCTGTCACGAAGAGTGGTGACCAACTATCTCTATACTTCTTACCATTCCAAGAAAACCGACTGGCATTCATGGTGAAGACACGGAACAAGGATGATCAGGAAGCAGCAACCGAAGGACGAATCGCCTTCATGAGGGAACCGAGGATTCGGGCAGAATCTCTGCCTCCTCAACAGCCGATCTGCACACTCAACATCTCTCTACCCGAATACACGAGTGAATATCGGGCGCCAGTGAAGACCACCAAAGAGACAACGCCATTCGATGTGCGATATGCCAGTGCACTTGAGAAGAACTTGCCTGACACAATCCACAAGAATGTCATCGAACGAGTTGGTGGAGATTGGCAACGTCTCGCCAGAGCACTCGATATCCCACACAAGGACATCAGCCACATTCGCCAGAAGTATCCCGGGCGAGAACTGCCATACGTGCTTAAGATATGGATACATCTGAAGAAGGAAGAAGCGACTCGTAAGTTGTCACATTATAGTCATTCCTCTTCCTTACAGCTGCCAACCTCGAAAATGCACTGAGGCGAATCGGGCGTGACGATATCGTGCGGAGTACATTGTTCAACGGAATGTCGAATGAGGATTCGGCTGCTCATTCTCCCTCTGCTCCACCGCGGACAACCACAATGCACCGAGACTCGTCTACAGGTAACTATCCTCTCTACCTCTCCATCTTCAGATCGGTATCAACCATCCCCGGTCCGAGTATCGCATTCTCCTGACAGAGAAAACTCCTATGGGAAGAAGTCTATAGAGAAGGAGACATCGTATGGAAAGACTCCAGAGAGGGAATCCTCTTATGGAAAAGAGGAAGGTGGGTACCCCCCCCCTCACAAAGATCATTGCGTATAGATTCGGTGACTGAGGTGCGTACTGTAGTCCGAACGGAGCGACATGTGCACGACTCGGAAGAGGGTCCAATCGTGGAAGAACGAACAAAGACAACCACGTACGAGGACAACGTCCCCGTGGCGAGGGAGACGCAGGAGAAACTCGTTCCCCTGAACGAGGATGAGAAGGAGAAGTGGGACTCACTGCATCTTCCACAGGTACGTCGGCCATTGTCTAGCTAGTATAGGAATGCTAAATCCCATCTGTTTCTGTCATAGATTTTCGTTTCTTTCAATTTCGTTTAAAACGTGCCAAAATAAGATTTTTGCGAGAAAAGTTTTCGAATAGGTACAGAAAAGAAATTCGGATCACCTTCTAAAGGATATATTGATGTTAGTGATGGGCAAACATAATGTCGTGATGGATCTGAACACAATGATGTAACGTGATCGCAAAGACTGTTGTTGTTCAGGTGAATCGGACATCCATTGTAACCTCCACACAATCCCCAGGCGCAGGTCAGTTTCATCTAATCGATGAGTGTGATATGGCAAATGTGTTTCAGAATCGATAGAAGGCGAGCATGTTCGAGAGTTGTCGTATGGCAAAGATGAGAGTCCAGAAGATGGTTAGCTGCTATCCTAGTTAATAACTTCTCCCACTACATATGACAAGTGCTTTTTCTGCCACCCCATTATTAATATTTCCTTCTAGTCATACTACATAATAATAATAATGTTATAAGTATATTAATAAAGTGAACTGATAACCCATCCTCTTTTTTTCCTCTCACACTCTTCCTGCATACACGCCCTTCCTTTCGCACTCTGCTCCCTCTCTCCCTCATTCTACTTGTTATCCTCCTTCTTCATGGCCACTTCCCTCGTCTTCGGTATCCACAAGGGAAGTCTACTCATTGGAGGCCTTCTGTATGATGTGACGACGACACACACGCCGGTCCAAGACCGGGAGCCGGCCCATAAGTGGGAGGCGGAGCAGTGGAGTGGAGAGCACGAGGAGCATCATCCAGCCGAGGAACAACATAGGAAGGAGTCCATCGTCCATGAGGAGAGCGCCCACCATGACGAGGACACGCCCATTGCCAGTAGTGCTCAATTCGAGCGCAAGCGAACGGATTCGTTGACAGCTGCGTTGCTCCACACTGACCCGCTTGGAGTGCCCACTACCACCTTCGTCCAGTCGGTCGGCGGCACTCTTTTCGAAGCCGAAGAAGGAGGAGAAGAGGACAGGGCAGCCAAGGAAGAGAAAGAGGAAGACGGCGAGGACGGCATTCTCGCACGTCTCATACTCACTTTGCGAGAGTGTAAGATGGCATCCCCCGACAAACACGCAGTCGCCATTGAGCGGCTTCGTCAGCTCGAAGAGGAGCTGCGTCTCGCCGGTGCCATCTGTCCTCCCGACCCCGCTGTCGCTGATGCAGTCGCCCGGGCCCTCGCCGCTGCTGCCCCCGGCCGGGATATCCAAATTCGCGTTAATCAATCCCGACATACGGCTACGACGAAAACAGTTTACGAGACGGAGACCCCTGGAATGGCCGGTCTTGATCCCGATCACATTAGAGCCCTCCAGCAAGAAATGATCAATGCACTAAGTATGTGTTTGTGTAGTGGGAGAAATATCTTCATATCTAATTCATCTCTTTTCAGCTTCTGGTGCTGGAGACTCCACAAATGAATCAGGTGAGCTGACCCCTCATGTTGTAATAGCGGAGCATATGTTCTGTTCACTTTTGTGGGATTCTTCCTGCAACTGCCAATAATGGTGTTCAGGAACAACACAGAAGAAAGAGACAGCCGAGGAGGGATTTACCACAGAAGATGGTTCGGTTGTTGTATCGAAGAAGATGACCCGAGTCGTGACAACGACACGCACAACTGCTCCAGGTTGGTTCACCTTCCACTGACCCAATATGATCAGGCGAAGACGACGCACCCGGTGAGTGAAGGACGGATCGCTTCTGCTTCTCCTCAGCACCACTGCTTTCCTTAGTTATCGTTTGGTTCTAATGCTTTGTTCTGGTTTGTGCCTTAGTTAACACGTGTGGATGATATCTTCTCCTGTGGTTCTTCTGCTTCTCTCTTCGGTTCCTGCTCTTTCCCAGCACGCAGTGGTTCGAATGTTTTCTATTGAGAATGGAATGGATATACTTTCACGGTGCAACAATATATGGTGGCTGGTGTTGTATGTGTCGTAGTGATTGAATAAAGAGAGAACATGAGACACTCCGCATGAGCACCTGCAGCACAACATCCGAATGGCAAGTTCCTATACACTATGACTTGTGCACCGACTATGCTTTCAATGTTGTAAAATCGTGGCATTTCGGACGAAAACATCTTTGGACAACAGACGACGAACAACCGCTTATGTGACACTGTTGTGTTGTGGGAGTATTGGTTCAAATCACGTTGTATTTTGAATGCCTTTCTTATTAATACAAAAGAGGTGATACTCTTGTTGAATTACGGCAGCCACACACATACCCACACATGCACACATACACAAGCACACGAAGGAAATATTTGTTAGCAGTCGGTTCATTCAACAAGGCTATTTTCTCCGCTGTTATTAAATACGTAGTAGAATTAATGACAGTTGTACCAGGGCGGTGCGAAAAATTATTTTTCGGGAAACAGAATTTTTCTTCCAAACAGTCGGAAAAGTGTCATTTGTTGGAATCGGATAATTTTTAGCGGTGCTCAATTTCGTAAAACGTTCTTGTTCCGATTTTCCGAAAAAAAATGGTAGGAAAATAGAAAATTCGGTAAATCAGTAAACGAAAAAAGCACAGCCCTGGTGTAGACCTTACAAAAAGTTTGGTTGTTTTGGGTTTTGAAAGCATATGCTATAATATTAGTACACAACGAAAACATCGCAAGCGCACTTCTTTAGACATTTGATTCGTTGAAGCAGCCATGAGAC
>JACMIJ010000501.1:0-18602 GCA_014805365.1 Koerneria luziae
GTAATGGTGTTCTTGATCAGGGAAGGGTGTTCCTGATCAGGGAAAGAGTGAAGATTGCGGTGGTCGGGCGAGAACAAGTAGCATATCAGTGGGGCTGATGTTTAGGGTGATCTTTGAAGGATGATATGTAGCTTTTGAAGAACAATGTTTGCCCGGGTTGTAGATAATGTTTGCTGATGTTTGCAGTGAACTTTGGTAGAATTGGAAGATACACGATATTATTTGACTTATCTATGAGTGTACATGAGTTTTGACTTCAAACTGACTAATTTTCAAGAAAAGGTATACGGTGTTAGATCTAATTGTTAGGACAACTTGTTGGAGCTGATTCTGAAACCCTTTGTGGCGCATTGAATGTTGTATTCTCTCCAGCTTAACATTAAAGGGGGCCGGAAACCGTCAACTTAGCGAGGAATTTGCTTATGTGTATTCCCTGAACACAAAAGTGACGGGTCAATAAGACACTCGTTATGAACTCATTTTTTTACGAATGAGACGACGGTTTCCGGCCTCCTTTAATATGCTCTGTTATTCTTTCCAATGATCTATGTGCTTTCGCATGCAAATGCAACATGAGACCCGTTTATTACTGGATGCACTGCACTCCATTATTGAGCCGGATCGACATCGGTTACAAAGGGTGTGTGCTGATGTTTGCGGGTGTTCCTCGAAATGACACCCGGAACCGAAGTAGACCAACGGTCATCACACAGTGGTGGCTGATCTATCGACAGAGCCCCAGTGTGTCCAAGAGCTCTGATTTATAATGTGCTATTACACGGAAGAGCAAAAACTGTTTATGGACATAATGTATGCTGATGTTCCGGCGAATGCTTCCTGGTTGTTAAATTATAGGATAGAAAGATATAATAGTTAGTTCTCTATTATGAATCCAAGTTGAATTTAGGAACTCATACCGCCTCGTTCACAGTTTATTGTACAAGCCCAGAATAGCGTGATGCATGTTAAGTAGAGATCTCGCGAGTATCCTCACTTATTCCTTCGCTGCTTCACAATCACCAAATTGTAGTCCTCCTTGATCATTGAAACATCCATCGCCTACAATGCGATTTTTGAAGGACAGTAAAAACGAGCTCCGATTCACAATGAACACTAATCTCTGTTTGGATTATCTAATAGTTAATATGAGCAGAAAAACAGTCATAGATCGTTTGCAAAAAGTGTATGCTGATGTATCCGGAGCATGTATACATTGCGGTTTGCTCGAGAACGACCGGGAGCAGACTACATACATAGTGTATGTGTTCAGGAGCACGACTGATGTTAGCAATGAACTGTGGATCAGAAAGGACTGTCAGATGTTTGTCCCCTTTTTTGATTGGGTACCTTTAGTCTTTCGCCTGTATTACAGTATCAGCGTTTTCGTATGATTGATAAGTATGCTAACAATAAGCCAGAGCATGTTACTTGCACCGGTCTACCGTACCTAATTTGCATGTGAACACTAAGACTTCATCTCTATAACAAAAGAATATGTTAATTATGGAACGGCGGAAGTTCCACTGCCTTAAGACGATGTGAAGTAGCAAGCATTTTACTGTACTATGCTGTCGAGAATGAACAGTTGTGTTTGAGAAAGGAAATCATTGGAATTGTCCATAATTTCTCAACTGTTTATGTGTGTTATAATAGTTATTTGAATCGATTAGCGTTGTAGTGCTGATTGAGGCTAACCGGAATGCAAAGAAGTTTCTGTGTAGCATGGATATTGCCGGTTTGGTCAATTTTTATCAGTTATGAGATGTTTGTAAGGAAGTTAGAAGTGGTGTTGGCTTGAATTGATGCGGGATACAATGCAGCTGAGATTGTAGGTTAAAGGGGGTATTTATACACAAGTGTTTGTGACTTTTGGTAGGGAACTCCTCCGAAGCCAAAGGTTGTGTTCCAGAAAAGCGTGTAAAGGCTTTTTGTTGTTGTACTGTGAAATACACGATTGACTTATTGCTAAACAGGAAATGCGTAATGCCTGAAGCACTCTAACAATGACGATGACAAGTGTCTTTGCTTGTGGGTGAATGCATAGCGAATGGTGAGAGCGGCTTGTGAACTTTGTTCTTATTGTCAGCATAACTTTTTGGAACAATATAGCCTGAACGAGTGATTTGTGTTCTTGAATGATGTTTGCAAGGCAGCCTTTGCCCTATGCATTCATACACATACCTATGTACATACATTAATACATACACTTATTCCACATATGACGTATGTGTGTGAAGAAAATCTAATAAGTGGGATGGAGATATCAAGACTGTATTGCGACTGAACGAAGATGTTTGTTAGAGACACAAATACATGTAATGAAACATGAAGAAACACTATCGTATCGATATGCTCCTAGCAGAAATAACCAGAGTTGTTTTTTTTGTTTTGGCTGCAAAGCAAAGTTCTCTATTCAAGGGATTTCGCTTGCGAGGAGTTCTGAGAGGCCAGAACGTAGAGGCGCATTTTAAGTCCCGAACATTCACAATGATCAATTACTTTTAGTGACGCTGTCACTATCAATTGTTGACCCCGGGGGGATGATGCTGTGATTGGGTGGTGTTTTGGCTGAACGAAGATGTTTGTTAGATACACATATACATATAATGAAGTGTGGACGAGTGCTATCGGATCGATATGCTTCTAGTCGAAATAGCCAGTGATGTTGTTTTGGATGCAAAGCAAGGTTCTCCTGTTTTCAAGGGATTTCGCTAGCGGAAACATTCACAATAACCGATGATTACTTTTCTTGACGCTGTCACTATCAATTGTCGACCCCGGACGGATGATGCTTAGATTGGACGGTGTTTTGGCTGAACGAAGATGTTTGTGAGGGAGCCGGTGATCTTGTTCGTTTTGCTCGTTCGGAGCCTGATCAGGCATTCGTTCCCTGATCAGGTATTCTTCTTGTTCATGATCAGGTGCACGAATGAACGGTTTCTTGTTAGTTGATACTGCTTCATGTTAGGATCGAATGGAGATGAACAAGTGATCTTTGTACTGGGAATGGATGTCGGATGGTCAAAAGGGGCGTGGCATCGAATCCACTCCAGTCAGACTTCAGACTTTTGCTTTTAGACGGTTGTTCCCTATGACGTTCCGGAACTTGTTCGATTACAAACTTTTTGTTTATTGTTAGAAAAACAACGCTAAAGACTTCCGTTAGTTGATCTTGCTTCACTTATTGTTAGGATGAAGTGTATATGAGGAAGTGATTTCTATACATTGTGAATGCCTGGAGTGTTGGATAACACGGTGCTTTATTTGTAGTGTTAATGGTTATCCTAATGAACATTGTTAACTTCATGTTGTAAGTTGTAAAAGTTGATCGTTACTGAATAAGTTATCCTCAATGGCTAGAGAATGGCAGCGAGGGGCGTGGCTTAGAAGGTAGTGTATGCCCGTCTGCTTGTATGCTCTGGGCAGTCATGAAGAACGTTTTATGTTGCAGCCTTAGCAAAACTACTTGCCTGGTGTCTTGCGTTCTTACGATTATCACCAATAATTGTAGCTATTAATCTTGTAATGGTAACCGTGTTTTCGTATTGACGAATACCACTTTTTCGGTGCCCTCACGGAAATCTGCTCTTACAATTAGACAACTGTGAAGGTTGAACACGACATCAACGAGAAACCTATCATTACAGCAACTAATGTTTACCAATACAAAAAGTCCTATTCAGTGTTATTAGTATTTTTAATCTCTATTGTATGGATGACGTGATATTGTTACGTTTGATTTACATTTATTGTTAATGGTCACAACCTGGTAAAGAGTAAGGGATTTCTTTTCAGGCGAGGCCTTGGATATCTATGAAGTGATCAAGAGAACGAATGGATCGTTGGAGAAGTGAGGAGGTTATTCTAATTGTAAGGAATGGCAACTTTTACTAATTTTTTCGTGACATATATATTTGGGTGGACCCCATTTGTGCCATTTTGCATTTGCGCCAACCGATCTAGGAGCTCCATTTTGGTGCCTACAAGGCTGAAATTTCTGGTGCATTCTGGTGACCATAGCTTCTAAAAAGTATGATACAAAAAATCTGAGAAACAAATGTCTTAGAAGAGATAATAACAGTTGGCGCAAATGGGAATGGCGAAACGGGGTCCACCCATATATTTGTATGTACATATGGCCCAATATAAATACAAATGACTAATTGTAAGTTCAATTGCAGTCAATTTGCAATCTTTTTTTTCTCTGTGTATGGTTTTAATACGAATCCTGTGAGTTTTAATGCTTGGTGAAAGTGTTTCTTTCGTGTAGAAGTAACGTAATATACCCGCCTTACCTGATCTGAAGGTGTTGTTGCAAAGTGTTTCACGTGTTCAACGACAGTTTCGTTTCATATCTGTTGTACTAATTCTTCGTTCACTGCTGGCAAAAGCCATATACTATTCAAACGGTGACCAATCACAGATATTTCAACATCCTGTGTATCCATGGTCCTCCTAGAGTGTTTCCAGTTCAAAACTTTCGACATTCTGTAGTTTAGTTACGAGTCAGGAATATGTGTGGCGGAAGCCGATTGAATGAGTATTGTTCTCACTTTTTTGCTAAACGATCTGTCCAGAACATGGTTCTCTGGTTTATTTCTGTCTGGTTAATTGTGTGATCTCTTTCCATCTCTCTCTCACTCCCCCTCACTCTCTGTTCTCTTTTCTGCAGGTACTGTATTATGCTGTTGATCTCTTGGTTCACAACAGTACTACATTTTTAATATATAACTGGATCAGCATGTTGCATAAATGACGCTCATAGATTTACATCATTTGTTGTTGTTATCGTTGTTAATAGTTTTCTATAAACACATTTTTCTCACTGCTTTTGTGTTTCATCGTTACGTCATAGACATGGTTTTGCAAGCTTCTATAGTAATACTGGCTGTTCGATCCATAATATTTTCCATTATTGCGGCTACAACGTGCCAAGAAGTCGACATTTCTTGTCACTTGTTGATATTGACGTGTTGATAACAAGTGTTTTTGTTGCTCGATTGGGTCTCATGATATGCTGAATGCACGTTATTATAGTGTCGGTGATAGTATGTTGGTGACAAAGTATACACAATAGTTAAACTTATTGTTAGCAATTGTGCACACATGCACAGTAACAACAAACGTGATCTGTAAGTTACAGGCTGTAACCCACAGCGTTTCAGTCTCATTTACATACAAACACAAAGGAATCTATTGAATGAACAAAGTAATATACAAATTTTAAAGTGGCAATTTAGGAATAGCTTCAAATCGCTGCATTTCCATACCATAAACTTAATGTTGTTACCGTGAATTCTGTCCTACAAGCAGCAGCCGATCATACACTATAGTGCAGATAGTTGAAAACTAATTTGAAACTTCTTCTGTACTTTGCACTATGCTTTGTAAGAAGCACGCCATGTATGATTGTCGATAGACAACGCATAACAAGGTGATAGACGAGTGTTTATGATAATGTGACAACAACAAGTAATATATTGATTGAATGGTAAGGTGAGGTTATCCCGTAAAATATTGTTATATCCCGTAATGCATGAATATTCGCTGTAACGGTACACACAAACTTATACAACATAAGCAGTAATTGTTACTGATCGTGGTGCTAACATATAGCGCAAAACATGGTCATAAACGTACTGATAGTCAAGAGTTTCAGAACCCTTCTAATTTCCACGTATCTCACTAGCGTTAAAAATTACTTACTACTAACTACAGACATAAAGTAAAATTTCTATGACAGAACTAATTGTCAGAGCAAAGGAATCGACGTTTCTTGTCACTTGTTAATATTGACATATTCATGATAACAAGTGTGTTTGTTGCCTGACTGGGTCTCATGATATGGCCAAAGCACGTTACTATAGTGTCCGTGACATTAGGTGGCAAAGTATAATGAACGCATTAAATAGAACAATATTGTGACGATAAAAGAGCTCTCTTTGAAACGTAGAAATGCCTGGTCCTGACGTGCTTAGCCCTTCTGAGGACTCCCTGCAGGCAAGATGCCTTGAATACGGGAGAATCTTGCTTCACAACGCTATGCTTATTGTATCATACCGCAGCTGTTACATTTTCGATGAAACATGCACGGGACGCAGCAAAGGAGGACGATACCAAATGGATACGTGAGGAAGATCGCGAAGAGGATGATCACCAGAGAACAGATCGACACATCACGATGTGTCTCCGCGCCCTGCAAATGATCTTATTATTGTTATAATTACTTCAATTTTATGAAAAATCGATTATTTCATCTGTTATAGTAGATTGAAGCTGCATATTGCTTGAAACAAGCTAACAATAAGTGTCAAATACGTATGGGTCCTCAAGGTATATGTATGTATGTAATAAGAGCAACTTATATGTTCTTGTCACTTTATCACTTTCTGTTCTTGTAATACAACTTAAATAGTAGAATAATAATCTATATGGTATATGGGTGAAAATTATAAACAGCATGTTATTTCTATGAAAGCAAAATCCTAACGTAAGATGTATCACAATCACTTATTGTTAGGAAGGAACACTCACGCAGTAAATGCACATTTTGCCCGTAATTGTGTGACCGTCATCAGAATCGACGTAGATCACCGACAATGCTAAAATGAAAATACTTTGACAATCAAAAAGCCATGTTATTAGATGTTACTCATCACAATTGAAAGACAAACGTTGTACAAAACCCCCAGCTTCATCATAGTTGTAATATCATTAAACTCTACTAACAAAAAAACGGGCAGGATACCACATATCTGGCAATTTGCAAGAGATTACTTTTGACTTTACTTGTGTTTGTTGCAAACAACACATATGAGCAAAACGTTGCTACAAATGAGTAATTGTAAGTTCAATTGCAGTCAGTCTTCTGATCAAATGGCATAAAGCTTACAATTAGTGTATGCATGTTGATGTTACAACAGTTTTACATAATATTGTATGCTTAATAAATACTGACGTCTGTGTACTTCCGGGTAGTAGTTGGGTGGTGGAGTGTACTGCGGTTCCTTCGGGCAGCTGATAGCTGCATCGTAGGGAGGCGGTTGGGTAGCTGCGGAAGCGACACTGTAACTGATCGATATTGCCTGTTTGCTTCAACATCTTTAATATTTATATAACAATATTTAAAAATCAAAAGCATATGTTAAGGCATTGTTGGCTAGGAAGAATAAACACAAACTTGTTAGGATGAGCGACTTATTGTTATTAGTAAGGTGAGATTGGCCGTTTTCGGTATGTGTTCCATGTAAAGATTGCTGCTATGTTGTTGGCTAAAGTGATAACAAGAAAAGAGAACACTCAAAGACGACTGCTGCTTGCTGTGTTGTTGACGTCAATAATAAAATGTTTATATCTCTGATTGGTTTCTGTTCGCTTCTTACGTTTATCGATATTACCCTCTTGTCAAAGTAAGAGGTCGATAAGTCTACTCTCTTATGATCGGAACCGCGTTATCAGCAAACTGTTGTACTTTCTGTGCTGTCTGGGAATGGTCTAGAACTTCCTGGTTTGTCTAGGAGATGTCTAGAAATTTCCAGCATTCCAACAAATTGTCTAGAATTTCACGATCTGTCAATGAATTGTCTAGAACTTTCCCACCTGACAATCATTTGCTTTAGATCTGATTGGAAGACGAGAAATCTTACTGACAACAACTGCATTTTCTTATTGTTAGGAATTGTGAAAATCATGTTCTACAAATCAATGTTGATAAGGAATTAGAACGAACACGTAGGCTACTTCCGGATTTCTGAAAACGTAAACGGTGTAAAACAAAAAGCAATCATTTCCCACATGATGCACAGAAGTGGCCTTAAACGGAGTTGACCGAAGAATTTGCCTATGTGCATTCCCTTAACACAAATGTGACCGGTCCATATAACACTTGTTATTATATGTATACATTATTGAACTGACGGTTTCCGGCCTCCTTTAGACGGAAAAGAGTGTTCTAGGAGATGTTTCATTTTTTCCCTCCAAACATGCGTAATTGCTAAGCACCAAAGGCACTGAGCAATAAATCTGCGGATAATCCGGGAAGATTTGCGCTTCTTCGAGAAATCGGTGATTTGGCGCCGTTTCACTGTCTGTCTTGTTTTTCTCTCTCGAAAAGGTTGTCTTTTATGAGAATTGTTTCGACGTTTTGTTAGATATATTATAGTAAGAATGTTGGATGTAGACTATTCATAAAAACCCACCATTTTGTTGATAACAAGACAAGAAAGGTAAACAAGATGCAGGATGAACAGTACACATAATTTGAGCCCATTACACAAATATACATTGTTTGATTTTGGTCATGAGACTCTTAGAAAAGTAATGGGGTAAACAATGCGTAAACGTTACAAAGTTATATTTACATAAAAAATAGCAAATATTTTTGAAAAGTACAAACCTGAGCGGAATTCGTTCTTCATCAGCGGGCATTGTGAGGAGGTGGAAAGGAGGATCGAGTGAAAGAGGGCGCAGTGGTGATAAGGAGGAAGACAGTGATAACAACCAATGAACTCCATTTATGGTCACATGGGAAGTGACAATGCACGTTGCACTGACATTGCTACAAGAAGCAAAGATGTCAATTAAAATTTAAGGTAAAGATTATTAGTATTGGTAATAAAGAAATTGAGAAAGTTAGAATGTTAGGAAGAACAGTTACTTATTGTTAGGCAAGAGAGATTAGTCGGTTTCGGTCTAAAACCCTACACAATTACCACAGCGCGTTGACAATACCTAATTTACATATGACAACAAAAGTTTTATTAGTATTATATTATTATTTAGTATTATCAAGAAATATTCAAATCATAGACCGGTGGAAGTTCCACTATTCCAGCATAATGCGTTCAGATTGTAAGTAAGAGTGCATGATGTTGTGTAATAACGACAGAAGAAAAGTGTATGCGAAAGTGTTAGAAAAGCTTAACTACCTTTTAGTCTCAGTTAGTCCAACAGTCTAGCTACTGAGATTAGTCGTGCAGCAAATATGTATAGCACAGCATATTGTTGTAGTGCAACTAAAGCAAACTTAACAATAAGATATGCACTTTTCAATATGCAACTCGTGTAACGAAATCATGGAACTTAATGTTAGAATGATGCAAGAAAGCTAATTGTTAGTACTTCAATCGGTATGCTATGTCCAGTAGACAAACAAAATATCTTACAATTAGTAGCTATTATAGAAAGAACCGAACACAGCTGCTTCCGCCAGACGAATAAAATTATATACAAGACGAAAAATATTTTTTTATATGCAAATTTGAGACTGACAGAAGTTGCACTGGCGCAACATTATGTGCCAAACAGAGCACATGCACCAAAAGTTTGTCGGGAATGTGAATTCTGACGCACCAGAAGGGAAGATTATGAAGCTCCTCCTTATCCGATTGGCCTTTCAGCGAGGGAACTCTGAACTATGAGGAAGCTTTGGTATAATCTTTAGAATCTTTGATAGAAGCAAGAACGTAACAAGGACTTACAAATGCCTAACGTTACTGATTTTTACTTCCAATTTTCCCTCAACATGTGCTTACAATTATATAGGAGCCCAACTGGTATGATAGGCCTGAAACACCGAATCTCAAATAAACTTGGTGTTTCTGCACTGCAGCTTGTAGTTATAAAACGCTCTAATAAACTATTAGTTTATAATACGTAGAAAAAAAGCATGAGCATGAAAAGCCAATTCAATGTTTACTTCTAGTGAACATGACATGTAAACAGTGAGCAAAGAGACCAATATGCGAAATATCATTGTCTGGAAATGTTGTATGTTCTCGTATCCCTGCTTCTGCTTTCGTTCTTCGACGATGAGACTGTAATTGTACGGCTCGAAGCGTCTGCTGTAGAAACAACGGAACGGTAAGATTCTATCAACGTTTTTAAAGGCTGCGAACCTTCTTATCCAGAGATCCATGTGGAAGGCCAATTGGATAAGGAATAGCTTCATTATCGTTCCCTGATTATAAATGGAAGATTATTATCCCGACAACCTTTTGATTCGCGTGCCCGTTAGGTTTTTTCTGTCTACTAATTGTAAGATGTTTTTCTCTACACGTCTGCCAAAGGAACAGAACGGTAAAACTTGCTGCCTATGGTAGTTTCTCATTTCTATGGATAAATAAGAATCCATGTACTCTGTTCGCCTCATTGTACTATCATTAAAAAAACTAAATGCTTGAGTACTTACAGGTCAACTCCGGTTATGGCTGATCAAGAGGAGAGCTTGTCTACGACACTTGTGGCTACAGAAGAAACAACCACACCAATGGACATTCGCAAGATTATGGCTTTGAAGAGGTCTGTACATAATTGATGTAAACACAAAGCGTAGAGAAACCAAATTTTCTTTAGACTAAAATTACATGCTATCCTGTTTGCAGACGCTCGTTGGATCATATTGTATATTCTCGTCAAGAGATATAAACCTGCAATTAAACAGTTTTAACCGAAGCCAAAAATTAAGTAAAGGATCGTTACCGGATGATTGTACGACTGTTAGGGACGAAGACACTAATTGTGGGACTGTTCAGTATTGTTCCGTAATTTCGAAAGTGGTACCATACGTAGTTTGCGTTGTTTACCTTGCCTAACAATCTACTAATAATTTTTTTAACCGCGAAATTCAGTACTGACCGTATCCTTACTGTTTACTGCAGCTGCCGCGCGCCGCGTCAGATGCGTTGCCGCGACGGACTGACGTGTATCGAGAAGCGGTGGATGTGCGATGGACGCGTTGACTGCCCCGATCACAGCGACGAGCAGTGGCGATTGTGCAAGCATCGGGGAAAAGGACCCAAGAATGCATGTTACATACTAGAACTTACTAGTGACTAGACTTGCTTCTAAAAAGTACTAACAATGAGACTGCTTTGATAAGAATGGTTTTACATAGTGATATCGTTATTCACTGTCAAATAACCATAAGCTTTCGAAGCTCTTTGACATTAGGTGTGTATGTGTGTAAGTCTTGGAACTTTTGGGAATAGTTCCGAAATTTTTGTTCCCACTAACGCCCTAAACAGGTATGTTCAGGGCATCAGTGGCCGCTTCGTGAGCATCAATCATCGTTGTCCTACTCCGTGGTTCTTCTGCCGTGACGCGTCCGCTTGCGTCGAGCCGGCCCGAGTCTGTGACGACAACAAGGACTGTCGGTAAGCGTGAACTCCTCTGTATTTACTAAGCTATCCAGTGGTCTTTTACACCAACAATAAGTTTTTCTAAGAGGTGGCTGGAAAGCTCACTGGAAAACTCATTCAATAGTGAGTTGCCCTATTCACAACTGCTAATTGTAAGCAAGAACCAATGATGCCGTTCACTAAACATTTTTGTTTTATGTTCACATCTCTCTTATTGTTAGCACAACATCGTAAGGTGATTTGCAGAGATGAATACGTGCCCCTTTCCTCACATTTAGAGTGTCACTTCTACTTGAGAATTCTGCTACTCGTAATTGCCATAAATGAAAAATTCTTTTATAGGGACGGCTCGGATGAGGCGGAACATTGTCTCTATATCAAGCACTACCTACATCGTCAAAACCTTACAACCAACTTTACGAAACCTTGATATATCCCTATAGGCTTCCAACAATATAATAATAAAGGGATGGAAAGGGAGTCTTGGAAGACATTCCAAGCCCCGTTATCTCTCGATTCTGTGTACATTATCGCCGACTAGGAAAATTGTCTGTCGAGATTGTGCAACTTCCGCAGGGCATTATTTAGCATGTGCCTTTGGCAACTATTGCATGAGTTGCGCATACCCATAGCACTAGTCTGAATCTCAAAACTGTCTAATCTTGCTGACTCTTTCCATCATCAACTGTCCTTATAATGGTATTGTTGAACTATTTATGTACTATTCAGCACAAAATGAACTACACAATCGACGCATATAGACACGCGTCACGATGTAATAGTTCCTGCCTTTGTTCTAGCGTAAGAATTGCTCATTTCTACAGCTATTGAACGAGATTTATGTCGATTTATACAATTGTGCAGATGTATATCGTATAAATATTATATATCTATTTATCTAATTGTAAGGCTGTTCTCTTTCACAATTTGTTGAGTACATACAAAGAGCGCCGGAGTTGTTTTCTATGGGAAAAGCAATCACAGGCCCCTACGCGACTGTTGACTACGGTCAGAGCCACTTGAGTTACGGTCGTTCAACGTAAAATAGCAAACGCCTTGTGTTTTGTTGCTGATTTGCATAAAGTTGTTGCATATTTGCATAGAGTTGGCAAAACGCCAAACAAAATTTCTCTTGCTGTCTGCCTCTATCTTCGGCGGCCCCAACAAGCTGTGCATTTGGCAGAAAAAAATAAACAGTACAAAACAAAACCACAACTTGCTATTTCCGACAAAGATTTTACTCTATTTATCAATGGAATATGCAAATATAAGATCGGCGAAAGTTCCAATGTCAATTATAACACATCATGCTAACAATGAGATTGTACAACTTTAACCGGTTTAAAATTTGCACATCCTTTTATAATGATATCAAAGACATTGTGTTTTCTTCGTTTTGCAGTGTGATTGGAAAACCAGCATTACATACTTTCACTATAGCATAATGCAGCTCAATTTTAAATTAAATTAATGCAACCTGAACTTCCTGTTAGCATGGTAGTGTACGTGGTACACTTTCTGAAATAAATCCAGATAGAATACACGCTCCGCACCGTGCAGTTCACCACGTTTAGTTGGTTGATTTTTTTCCGTGCAAATAGGGTAGCTTTCGTGTAGCGAATGGACGAAGTGGCTGGCCCTTCGGCGCGACCGGACGCCCCAGGGGACGCCGGCGCCGGACCTTCTACAGTCCACCAAATGGCGGCCGCAACCAGCAACGTCATTCACAATGAACGGGTTGGTTTTCTACTTTTTACTTTAGTTTTTGCTTTTACTTATATTCCTTAGTATTTTGTGTATTACTTAGAACACTGCTTATATGCATGTAACTTCGAAT
Source organism: Koerneria luziae (assembly GCA_014805365.1). NCBI lineage: Eukaryota > Metazoa > Nematoda > Chromadorea > Rhabditida > Neodiplogasteridae > Koerneria > Koerneria luziae. The sequence goes on from JACMIJ010000501.1 coordinate 12,976, forward strand.
GCTCTGAGAAATTATGCCCGTGTACGTATTTTCCCACGTACATCATGGCTCTTATTGTTAGTCAGTTTTTCTTTAATTTGTGTAATGCCAAGTTTTCTACTTGTCTTTCAATATTATGATTATTATTGCTAATGTTTGGAACAATCGATTTATTTCTGATCCAGTTTTTTCTCCCTTTTCTATCGGTTTTATGATGACATCTTATGACCACATGCTTGTCATGATAGTTCTTTGTAGTGCCACCGGGTCTTATCAAACCTGACAATGAGAATGTACTTTCATTAGGTCAGGGAATATCCTTTACAAGGACCTTGGGTACGCTATCGAATGGTGGGTATTGCTTTGTGCTTGTATTTCCATGTGCAATCCAATTGGTATTCCCACATGCATCACTTTTATTTGTCATGCCCAAAGCTAATTAGTACATGGAAAGGCTTTTCGAGAACTGTGTCATTAGCCACGTTTTTTTCATTGCTACACCTTTCTCCATTAAGTGAGACATATAACACTTCCATTTTTTTTCTCGGGATTGAGATTTTCACAATTATCACGTGTCGTACTTGTTGCAAATATAATGGTATAGTATGCTTACTTTTCTTAGCAGCACAGCTTTGAATTATCAATAGTAACGCTGATTTTGGAACTCAATTTTTTTCAGCAACGCGCAAACGCAGGCGCAGCGCCGGGCGGCGCCGCGGGTGCCGGCGACGGCCATTCGAATCAGCTGGGCGTCGTGCGCGATCGTCTGTTTCACGCGATGCTGGTGAAGATGGCGCTGAGCTATGCCGCCCGCGTCAATCGACGCTATCGTCGGATCATCGAATTCGCCTCATTAATGATGGTACTGTTTGATATTTCTTTTTTTTAATGTATTTTTTACGCTTTATTTATTCTAAGCTCACCCTTTCGTGAGGATATAAGAGCTCAAGGAATAAAATGTCCTACTAAAACGAACTGTTCGTGCATCGAACCAATGTTTGTTTGTTCAGATGTGGCCAAGTTTTTTATGTTCAACTTTTCCAAACATTTAGCCCTACTCCTCTTAAAAACAGTAAGGTGGTGAAGTCTTTATGGTTCGTTGTAACATTCTGCTCTTTCAGGCAATCGTATGTTTATTCGCGCTACTAATTGTACATGTACTGTTTACACGTGCATCCACAACGTGCCTCGACCATTTGACGGTATGTTACGTTTTTCATATTGTTGTATAACGCGTTACTTTTTATTACCGTTCCCAAATACACGTTAAGTGGTATTACTGTATGAAAAGACGATCGACTTAGTGTTAGAGATCGAATCATCTACTCTCTACCTAGTCCTCACTTATTTTTGCTTCCCCTGTATAAATCCCATCATCTATGATGCTTACAACCCAAGCTATTTTTGAACTTTTGCAATCCCTGGTGTCATATATTATAATGGGTTTTGAGAAACATTTGTATGTATTATTATCTTCCTAACTTTATCACTATGTTGGCGAACTGTTCACTATAACGTGTTGTTCAGGAAACATGGCCAAGAGATGGCGTATTACGTGTTGAAATTGTGCGAAACTTGGATATGCTGCAATATAAGGAAGAACAACTGGAAGCTTGGAGTATGTTTTCTTTCTCTTCTTTCTCTCCTCTTTCAATGGTTTTTCCTTAAAGAAGGTGTAAAACTCACTTTTTAAAGTACTATGTCCCCGTTAACCATAGGTGGGTCAAAATATGGTTGACACTTCTGTAGCTTGTTTAGTGATGTGAATGCCAATTGGGTGTTTTATGAGCCTTGAAAGACAGAAAATCGTCAAAAAATAGCATGTAACTATGCCCTCTTTATTCTTGTTTCACAACAAACATAAGACTCGGGCATAGTAAGAAAAAAGTGCGTTCACTACTTCTTTAAATTATTACTCTCGTGTTGTTTTTCCTTGTTTTAAAATTATACAAATTTGTTGAAACGAATGGTTCCGAAAATACATCGACAACTACGTTTTTTAATAACGTGACATTGAAAGCACCCGATTAGTGAACCTAAGTTTTCAATGGGCACTTCGTTTCTTTCGTTTTACACTAGAGGACCACCCCGTTTTCGAAATATATAAACATGACACATCGATGCATGGTTCCGAAAGTCGTGCAGAATGCACGCTCATTATTATTATTGTTTATTGTTAGTATTTTTCTGTCAATATGAACGGTTCGGGACAATAACCTCTGGGCACCACGTTTTGGGTTACACTAACAATAAGATAGGGACACTCGTACAGCAAAAGTATGTTCTGGGCACCCCGTTTGCAGAGCCTCATGACCGAGGGTCACCCTGTTTCATATGTCCAGGAACTTTTTTTATGGAAGCATTGTCAGGGCTCTTCTAACAAGAAGAGTTTTGATCGTATGTGTTTAGAAAGTCGGCCGACTGACGGTGTATGTCGGTTCAAACCCTCCGATGTCCTGCGATATGGACCTGCTGCAATGCCGGCTGAGGTATGGGTTAATGCTTGTTTATAATAGTCAGTTTAATAGTTTGTAATAATTACTAACTTTTGTACTACAATTGTTAATTTTATAATAAAACCTAAACAGTAAGCTGTTCGACGGTTTGTTAATTGTTAGTGTAATAATATTGGTTTTTAAGATAGTAACACTGTGTGCTCTTTCTTGATTGTGTTAGAGAAGATGATGCCGTTTGCAGATCCGCGCGCATCAGCCGCGCTGGCGTACGGAAGGGCGCGCGCGCTCCGATGGCGCAGGCGAATCGGATCAGAAGGAATCGAACTCGTTGTTCTCCTTCCTGATTCCGGATCTGCAGTTTATGGACGATTTTGGCGATGGAGACGAGGAAGAAGAAGAAGGTTACGAGAAGAGGAAGTACGATCCGCAACAACAGGATATGGCACAGTTCGAGTACGAGTTCAATCAACACATTGGTGAGCTTAGTTATTTGTTTAAGAAAAAAAATTAAATGTAGCTTACAATGCAAGAGTTTTGTAATTTGTATTTCACACCCATGCGTAATTCTGAGACTAGGAGTTTAAAACTGAACATACAGTAATAACAACGAAGAATGCGCAAAGGAGAGCTAGCTGGCTATGTTGATCGTGAGAAGAATAACCAATGGTCGTGTTTTTTCCTTTCCTCAGCTTGCAGCAGTCATTTGCATAAGTCAATCCCGCGGTGTTTGCTAGCATGTGTATCAGTATGCCTATCTGGTTTTAGTATTAGGTTGGCGAGAAAGTCTTGCACTTTTTTACTTTTTCGTTTCTGCAGCGTTTCCTTGCAGCTTTTTATTATAAGTAAACATGAACTATTACAGCACAAGCGATGCTTGCCCTGTACCCAAGGTTTGGTTGTTCTTCCGCAGAAATGGGCTACAGGCTGCGTCGTAAAAGATGGTCAACTTTTCAGGGTAGATCACTTAAGCTGGTCCAAAATGATAACGACATGAGATTGGTTTGTAAAAATGCCATGATCGGTTGTATTGTGCAGAGGTCTACATACCGCCCCAGTTATAGCCCGATTGAAAAGCAAGTTAGAACGGAGGCATTACAAATATGTCAAAAATAAAAATTTTCATATCGCAATGTTTTCAGCCAATACTGCTCTCATATATTCCACCCACCCAATGTACCAACATACTAAAATATCTCAAGGTTCGGTTAACTCTGCCGTGAGCCAGAGCCAAAAATGTGATTTTTTGGATGTCTCGCCATAGTTAAGGGGTGAAAACTTTGACAAGATCTCCCATTCCTGGTTTTGATTCAAATGAGCTGTAAACATGGTATGATGTTGGTACTAGAGTTGTCCATCAGATACAAGTACAACACCGATAATACCACACTTCGTTTTCATTTGAGATTAATTTAAGTGTTTTTCGAGAAAAAAGTAGGGTTCACTTAAAGAAGCCTGCCTGTGCTTCTAAGCGAGCCAGAGATGTGAGCTCAGGTGAATCACACAAGCATCGCCTGTACTAACCATGACCATACTTCATTATGTTTGAAACCCGAATACATTTGCTACAGAAACAAATAAGTCACAAAAGTGCAAGACTTTCTCGCCAACCTAATACATGATCCTTAGCCTGTATTCACTCCTCGCTGCTCCGACGACCTTTCTGCCTTTCCGTCAACTATTTTATTCATCCGCATCAGGGCGTTTTCTTCTCTTTACTTTCCTTAAACTTTTGGCTGATACTTTCCAGCGACACTCCTTCCTTTGTTCGGTCTTCGGTCCTCGTTTTCCCACTTTTTTTGGACTTGGACGACCAAGAGTTCGATAAATTTCGAAAGACGGCCTGAAAAAGACGCCGGTCTTACAAGAGCCGCGACCTATTTCCAACTCTTCTGCTAATAGTCCAAAACTTTGCATTCATTGGGCTAAAACTGCTCGAAGAAAAGAGTTCGCTCTCTCACTCGCTCCCTCTCTCTCCCTCTCTCTCCCTCTCTCTGCCTCTCTCTCCCTCTCTCTCACAAGTGATATCGGAGTTATAATACCGAGGTAGCATATGCTGGATCGTTTGGATCCGCCGTCTTGCCCGCCTTGATCTGAAAGTAATCCCTAATTTTTAATGCAATTTGGTTTTGTGAACTTCTCCCTATTTTCTCCTTTTATGTTAATACATGTTCATATCTGCCCTGGTAGTTAAGGGGGGACAGAAACCGTTTATTGTTCGAGGCAAAATGTACTGCTTTCTTATGTACTTGCCCCGCTCAAAGAAGTTGCGGGTCCCACATTTCTGCCATAACGAAATAACGCGGGTCCTTTAACTCCTCTGCTTCCAGTGAACTTTCAGTGATATTTTACACTGAGTCAGTATAAAAGGTCACTGGAAACAGAGGAGTTTGCTATCGAGGCTGATTAGCATACATCGACGTGTTACGTTACTATATTTCTAAAACGGGGTGCTCCTCTAGGGTAAGACGCCAGAAATGGGGTGCCTATTGAACTTTTTTGGGTTCAAAACGGGGGGTGCCTCGGCGTTATGCATAACGTTGTTGTCGATGTATGCAGATGTGTTGACATACCTCGTTGGCCCGTCAAGGCCTATTCGCCTGCGAGGGGCCCCGCAATCAAGGCCTCTTCGGGACCCCCGCAGGCGAATGAGCCTTGATTCGGGAGAACTTTACATTACCTCGGTGGCCCGCGAGACGACCCGTCGGACCGGCCTCAAGTTGTTGAATTCTTCTTCGGCCTCTTTCTGCAATGTATCCGGGCATTCACGAAAATGTTATCGACGACGTCGAGGTGGCACATTTTCGGGGTTGACAGCGGCTTATTTTGCAATGCTATGCTGCACCTCTACGTTTCCAATACTGTTTGAACGAATTCAACGTTTCTCGGATGACAAACGCCTTCTGCTGGGTTAGTGTTGCAAAATTGCCCGCCGGAGGCGCTAGTTACTATACTTAAACCATGTTCAAAGAAAACACAAATGGTTGAAATATTATATAAGAACGTCCGTCTGTAAGAAACTAACTCACGTCCTCCGGGCATTGTAGCGGTTTACCGGCCGCTTTCTTCGCTTTGTGTTTCTTAAGTGCTCGATATCCAAAAAATGAAGCGATGGCCAGGAGAAGGAGGAGGAGACCACCGCCGATAAGCGGCCCGGCTATCCGCCAGACGGTCGACGGCTCCGAAACCGTCGTT
>JACMIJ010000502.1:1716-14011 GCA_014805365.1 Koerneria luziae
CCTGGAGCTCCAGGTCCTCCACGGAATCCATCCGGTCCCGGTGGTCCAGGCTCTCCGGGAGCTCCGTCTTCACCGTCGGCACCTATAATTAGGAGGTTGTGGAGCATCGAGTTTTTATTATCGCATTCTAATCACACATGGATCCAATTAGGCAGGACAGAAACATTTCGGAAGCTCAAATTTTGTTGGCACTGACGGGGAGTTTCTTTTTCAAAAATCGCCAAAATTAAGCGTGATGAATTGATAAATCAGCAAGGCCTTACCTCGTTGTCCAGGGGTTCCGGGAGCTCCCTGATCTCCAGGGAACCCGGGCCATCCCTTGATTCCCGGTGGTCCTTTCGGGCAAGGTCGGCATGGTGGAGGCTCTCGGGCAACATGGACGGGGCAGGTTTGGTTTGGCGTGCTTCCCGGCATTCCTGGCTTTCCAGCGCCTCCAGGTGTTCCTGGCTTTCCAGGCTTGCCGGAAGGTCCACGTGGTCCAGGTGGTCCAGGGATGCAACAGCCTGAAACAGATATGTGTGGAGATTGGCAAGACTGTGTTGCGTTAATGGAACATATAGCAATGTACATTAAATACTAGATCGTAGGTTTACCTGGGCACTGGCTCTCGAGTGGTGTTCCTGTTACTTCATCACCGTATGATTGTGGACGGTGTTTGTATCCATAAGCTCTCGCTGATCGGTTATGTGCCATTCCCATCTTTCCATATTGTAGTTCTATTAGTGCCTCGTTATTGGACTTCTGTTACAGAATGATATCGTTGCTCTTGCCACATACCTCACAGAACGCCATCTCCGCTTCAACGTATTCTAATGTTGATTGGACGTGATTATACATGACAGGTAGAGTAATACATAGGATAAACAGGGAGAGCGAGCTGAAAGAGAGCGAACTCATAGCATTACATTCTTAGAAAATAAGACCAACGTCGCATTTTCGATAAATTGAAATAGAAGTGGAATATAATAATGCTCACCTAAAGGCAATCTGTAGAACGGTAACGAACTGGTACATTCGCTGTCTGGGCGTCTTCGCTGTCAGGGAGAACAGTCGACATCTAAACCAGGAGGATGATAATGTATACATTTAATTACCTTGTACGGGGTATCGAGCAAGACAGAACACTTGCTGCATAAATATGCTGATATAATACATTTGAACAAAAAATATATATTTATCTCAACGAAAACACATACCCTCCTTCTTCCTTCATTGTTCCTTCTAAATGTGTCCAACCAGGACGGTTTTGGTTGTTCCCTTCCTTCTCCCGAATCAAAGGTGTAAGAAGCCTGCGAATACAGTATAAGCTAGTATTTTTGCATGTGTATGTGAAGTTAATAGTCTAATATCAAATCGAATGTTTGCACTGTTAAAGTGTTTCTACTAATAATGGAACTGGCTACAACAAAGAGCAGACGTTACGCAATCTGCAAAGCAAAATAAACCACGACAAAACCAACAAAACCAAAACGAAAACTCACTGTGCTTCGTCTACGGAAGAAACGTTTGGAGCAGAAACGTCTGATTGCCGCCAACAACTCAGAGATGCGCTTCTTCTCCTCTTCTTTCTTTTGTTTCTTCTTCTTCTCCTTCACAACGCTAAAGGGAAGAAGCTCGTAAGTGACTCGTCGGATAGCCGCCAACAAATAAGATTGACCTATTTTCTATCTGGATATGATCAGGATAATGGCCGTTGCGGTAATTCATATTCCATTATTTCTAAAACTTCATATATAATCAACGTTGTCGTATTTGTTTACTTGGCAAGTGTTAACGTTATGCAAACAATATAATGGGAAGTATTGTGGACCCAACGTTACACACAACATTGTGAATCGACGTACTTTCCGTTGGTGTCAACGACAGCCGGCGAAGTTGTTTGATGTTCTTCTTCTTCTTCAGTCGGCGGTGGCGGCGGAGGCGACTTCGGACACTCCGGTGACTCTCTCGAATCCTTTTCGATCACCGGATCTGCCTGAAGAGGACGAAAGTGAAGAGGAAGGACGGTCTACAGAGTAGAAAACAGCAGACAGACGAAGGATGAAGCTGAGGAGAGGAGAGAGTGAAAGTGGGTCCGATAAGTAGAGTGATACCCTGGGGGGATGCGGCGATGGTGTCTGTTGAGAGGAGAGCATAGGATGGGCCGCCGATCGGGACAACGGCCTAGTTCGACCGGACAGAGATGACCTGAATCACTCATTAGGAAGAAAAGTGAAAATGCACTATCATCACACTATCACCACGAAGGCAGCCACATATGCATTTGCAACGGAAGACGCTACTTGGGACGACGAAACACGGCCACCATCAAACGATGTTGACATGCCGCGCAGGAGGAGTGGCCATATCCCATACTGTAATGCGACCGGCAACACTTCCTTGCCATTCGTTACTCTTCTTCGAACATTATGTTGTTATTCTCTTCTCATCACCATTGTTACACATATTCCATGAATGATTGTTTCGAGTGACACAAGAAAGACTTGCACAAAAACGTAAGAATTTTTTGTGTTTAGCTTCAAACGAAAGTGAGAAATAGGCCAAATCAACGGAAATTAATCAGAAATAGAAAACGAAAGCAGCTAAGCAGGATTCCTTGGCCAGAGAAAAAACTGATAAAGGTGACCAGGTGGTCGAGAGTGGGAATATTCCTGTTGGATATTGGCGGGCAGCAACACACAAGGAAGAAAGGAAGAAGAGAGGGATTGGGTGTGAACTGCCCATATCACCACCCCCTCCTCGGCCAGGTTTATGACATCCAGATCTCTCGAAGATACCCAAAATGAGCCTCCTCTTGGCGATATCTGCCAAGTGGTAACCATACAATGGAATGAGATACTAGATTGACAATATGCGGATGACTGCTCAGATAAGGACGCCCTCGTGTATGCAATCGCTTGCCTGATCTGGCAGTTCTTATCTGGCTGTCCCATCCTTCTTTCGTGTTCCCTGGATACCATCCACGAACTAACTGTCACACTGAAACTGTTCCTCTTTTCCCTTATCATTAAATGCAACAGATACTGTCCCCCAGGCAAGGATTAATATCCTTGACCGATATCCTCTTATCGTGAGCTCCTATAAGAATGTTGTTTCAAACATAGAGTGGGTACAATGTTTATTAATACTATTATTACGATTATTATTCCAATGTTATTAACAGACAAACATACACGGGAAAATACAGTACAGACAAGGTGGCACTATGCGCGGGAAGCTGTGTACACGTGAATGGGGGAATGTGGATGGTAAAACAGAAAGGCAACCAAGCACGTCCTGAGGCATTCATAGAGGCGGAGAAGGAGATTCAATAGGACTTCCTTAGACAGCTGCTGCTTTTACAACAGCTTTTACCACCTTTCTTCTTCGCACCTTTCTTCTCCTTTTGTACGGATTCTCAACATGGGGCATGGGTACAGAAGCAGCACCTTCGTTAGCGTACGCTGGTTCAGCGGCTGCATGTGTAGGGTGAGATGCGTCATAGCCTCCAGCGGCAGCGTGTTGACTAGCTGCCATCTGAGCAGCATCGTAGCCAGCATGCGCTGCGCTGGCTGCAGCGTGCTCGTATCCAGCTTCAGATGCATGATGAGGTTCCGCAGCGGGGCTCATCTGATCGTATCCACCATGATGACTAGCTGCTGGTTGAGCTGCTTCATAGCCACCATGGCTACCAGCATGGGGAGCAGTTAATGCTTCATCGGGAGTATGTGCAGGCTGGGCATGGGCAACTGGGGCGGCAGCCTCGTATCCGGGACGAGTTGCTTCCTGAGTACTTGGTGCTTGTCCCTCATATCCACCAGCAGCTGGATGAGCTGCCTGATGAGCACTGGGGGCTTGGCCTTCGTATCCTCCGGCGGCAGCGTTTCCTCCATGGGCAGCTTGGTCACTCGAACCATGCGATTTTCCCTGTCCGCCCTTCTTCGGATGTACATCTTGTGAGACAACTTCAGTGTCCTGGCAAACGCATGTTCCAGGAGTACCTGCAATAAAGTGCATTAGCTATTATCAAACTGAACAATCACTTACCAGCGGGTCCCTCCTCTCCCTTTGGTCCTTCCATTCCTTCAGGCCCTTGTGGACCGGGCTGCCCAGGTGGACCTGGCCATCCCTTCTCACCAGGAGTTCCTGGGTATCCATCGTCTCCAGGTGCTCCAGGATGTCCGGGAGGTCCCCATGGTCCTGGGTCTCCTGCATCTCCGGGAGGTCCGGGAATAATGCGTGGTTCGGGTGTTTTTCCCTTGTCACCCATGGGACCTCGGGGACCTGGTGGACCGTCGGGTCCAGGTGGGCCGTTCTCGCCTTCCTTTCCTGGATCTCCATCCTTTCCGGCTTTTCCAGGTACTCCAGGCTCTCCGAAATCACCAGGAAAACCGGGATGTCCTGGAACTCCACGAGGACCTTGAGGGCAGGGTAGGCACGGTGGAGGCTCAAAGACGCGCTCGGGGATGCACGAAGCATTCGGGGTGCTTCCAGGTCGCCCAGGAGCTCCGTCTGGTCCAGGTGATCCGTGCATACCGGGAAGACCTGAGTCTCCGACTGGGCCCTTCTCTCCAGCGATACAACAAGCTGAAAGAATTTTGAGATTGTTGGCAACGATACCTGGGCATTCTTGGAAGTGAGGTGAGTCTGCATTGAGCGAAGCTGCATATCCAGCATAGTCGGATTCTTTTGATCTCCTTGTTCGATTCCTCTTTCCAGCAGATAATCGATATTCGTTCATCTCATGCTCCATATCGGCAGTCGACATCTAAAAACAGAAAATGTCTGTGTTCTTAAATATTTTTCTCCTTCTCACCTCACAATACGAGAAGTCCTGTCGGGAAAAGGTGCTCATGTTGTCAACTTGGTTGTACAATGAGGGAATGGTCAAGCAGACGGTGACCACGGATAGAAACGAGACGAGGCATGAACCGGCAATGAGACACTGAGGAGGAATAAGTGGGGTGTCGGGGACTTACTTTGTATGCCTCTTCGCGGGTGTCCCCGTCCGCCTTGGGACTCGGGATCCCCATCTGGACGGTGGAAAAGCAACGAAAGTGAAAACTCACTGAAGTACGTCGAAGTCTGAAAATAATTCACTGTATTGACAATATGATAAAGGAAAAGGCGAGATATCAACGACAATATGATATCCTATGCGATCGGACCGCGAGCGAGGAGATGTTACCCAGAGAAATGAACATCTCCAGTCCATTAATGGGAATTTCACAACTACAAAACGGAACTTGTCCTGGGAACTTTCTTCAGTAATAACGGATGGAACGAATGCAATAAAAACGAAATATGACGCTCAGAGTCTTCTAATCCGCTGCTTAGAAGGAAATCTACAGGTGACATCTAACGAGGAGCCACAAATGATAACATCATACAAAAGTGTCCGCCAGAAGGAAAGGTGTTGGCAACAGCAAGTTATCCGTATGGATAAGCTTCTCTCTGTAATGAAGAAGCAAAGGGAGAATGAAATTACTACGGGGAAGAGCCCGACTTTTCCCCCGACGACAGGATGACCTACATATTGCACTGTATCATCATTCGATTACCCCCAGAGGAGAAGGATAAGGGAGATGTCCGGTTATCTCTTATATCATGAGGGGAAGCTGTCGGGATTGGCTCAAGCATATTCTCCAGAATCCTTCTTGTGTAATTGATGCCATTATCACATGCATGTGAACTGTTCTTTCGCAATCCACGGCACTGATAGCGGTTGTTTCCTGACAAGAATCTATACAAATGGCCTCCTCATTGGAGTGTCAAGGCACGAATACAAGTGTTCCTGTGATCATGCACTCCCGACACACAGGATAGACAACACCTGAGCACATTGGGAATAAGCTAGTTGAACATGGCTGTTGTTATGGAATTGGATTGTTGCTGGTCATAGTATACTGAGTATCGATTAACACCTCACATGTGCCGTGCAGCGTCGACATATATCAGTGTGATGTCAAAGTTCGGGTATAGTTTGATGGTTTGTTAGGCGATGCTTATCAGTGACGAGATGAGTAGAGAGTCGACATCTGACTTTTCCTCTCTTCGCTCCGACAATCCGTTCCGTACTCCCTCCCATACTTTAGTAATTGTATTTGTTCTGGCTAAATGCTGGGAACGGGAAAACTGTTTGGCGGTGTTTACACTATGCCCGCGATGGTCATGCATCATCTGGGCACTGGTGGTGGGGTTTATACGTATCGATCTTCAAATTCCCACATGGATGGTATGTGGAGGGAGAGTACCAGTTAGTGTTGTCATTTACCTAGTGACTCATGCCGTTATTTCTTTGTTGTATATATTTATTTATCTTACTTGTTTTTTTTCTCAGTGATGGCTGGTGGATATGGGAGGAAAACTGTACACGATATCCAAGTGGAGTTGGATCAGCATATCTACAATCCTGGAGAAACTATCACGTATGTCAGCGTCTTTTCCCAAGTGCATTGTTTTTTAGACGAATCGCTAAAGATTTGCATCATTCTTCCAATTTAGGGGAACTGTCATCTGTAACCTCAATCAAAAACTGTATTGCGACGAGTTGGTTGTGAACTTCTACGGTGCCGTTCGAGTCTTCTTTACAGAACAGTCGGTATGAGGAAACAATAATATTGCACTATCGCGAGATATTCAGAAAAAAACGTCTTTTGCTATTTTTAGCGAGATCAGAAAATACTGTTCTTTTAAATCCGAAAATATATTGTGCCTGAAGAACGAATTTGTTTACCAGGTCAGCGACAGCTCGCATATGCTTCGAAAAACAACAGCATTCGAACAGAAAATCGTATTGGTGGACAAGGAACAACGTGTATGGGAAGACCAGACTGTGAACAATCTCCTGAAGGGAAAGCCGGTCACGGTATGTCACAGCATCCCTCCTTATCCTCAGTTGGATGACATCCTTCGTCGTTCTTCTTCGACGGCCATTCGACAGACCGCAATTGAGGTAACATATGGCATTGATAATCCTTATTTGAGAAGCTGCATCATTCGTACTTGATGTGTCCTAATCTTATCTTATCTAACTTTTTTAAATCTTATTGTTATTGCATTAGAACAAGAAAACAGCCCATTGCTGCAGAAAAGTGATTGTCGTCGTGGAATCGAGCCCGGCGTCCATCGCTTCCCATTCACTTTCGAGGTGCCTGAAACGGGAATGCACACTTCGTTCGAATCGAAGAATTCGATCGGAACTGTCCGATACTACATGATTGTGGGTTTCTCTTCCCATTAATCCCGTGCACTCACTCACAAATGATGCAACACAACACTCATTTCCAGTGTCCAATTAGTGTTTTGGAATTTTTGTTTTGTAAATATTGCTAAGGTGTAAGTTATTGTGTTTCAGCCTCAAGTATGCAAATGTAGAAATATTGAAAATAAGTGAACACTATTACTGATGGATGAGCAGGTGCTGGCTCGTCTGAATGGAATGAACATGGCTCGTCGCAAGCACCTCTTCCCGATTGTCGTGCCATCGAAGCTGAGCGATGATGTGAAGAACTTTGATGCTCAGAGAAGAGAGCAGAAGACGTCAGTGAAGAAGTATGTGCGAGATGTGAACGGAGAGCTCTGCCATCCACTCAGGCTCGGAGATGTCGCCGTCGCACTCTCACTCGAGAAGAGCGGATTCGTCCCTGGTGAACCACTCGCCGCCACTGTCACCATTCTAAACAAGTTCGTCCCTAATTATGCAATTAATGGTCATCCTAAAACAGTAAACTTGGTTTTTGTATTCTGTCATATTATGGAAGAAATTGAAAAGTGTAAAATAGTAAATTACTAACAAGGAGATTTGCAGTACCAAAAAGTCGATCAAATGCGCGCATCTGAACATTGTCCAGAAGGCGACATGCATTGCGAGCGAACCGTTCAGCAATACAATTGACGCGACGTTCGAAACCTCCGGTAATTTGCAGATCTCGTCATCGGATGTTTGTTGTTTTTGTTGAAACAACAATCGTCACAGCTGTGACTAACAGTTTCAACATCGCTCCCAACCTTTGACAACAACGTTATGTGGCTCACTAACATATGTATGAGGTTATTCCCCTCCTAGCTTTAAATGGTACTGTTGGCATACTGTAATGTGCCTCTTCTGATCTGCTGCATGCACCACACTAACCTGCTTCTTGTCAGGATGTGGGCTGCCGGTGTGGAAGCTGGAGGCAGGTCGCTCGATCGAGTATCTCTCCCGCTTTAACATTCCCGCTTTGACACCGAATCTGGACATTCCCTTCTGCATTCTTGTCGACTACGAAGTGAAACTACGTGTTGGATTCGCAAGAGGATCTCCGTCTCAAGCCTTCCTTACCGTTACTGTAGGTTTTCTGAACAACGTATGTATTGCTTTGCAGATTCCAATCAAAATCGGTACTCAACGAATTGATCTCCATGCTCCGCCACCACTGACTCCAGAGGACGAGAAAGAGAACAATCTCCTTTTTGTAGAGACCCCTCAATCGCCAGGTTCGATATAATTATATCATTATATCATTATATGCCTAATTTATTATTTTAATGTACTTATAAAATGGCAACGAAACATGTAGCTTCATTACCCAGCACATTTGCAGCCAGACTTCCCTCTGCTCCGCCTACCTACGAAGAAAGTGTGAACGGTGTGGACCCTGAGAAGGTCGATTATGATAATGATTATGCGCCTCTCTACTATTCATACGTGAATGAGCAACAGGCTTCGGAGGGAACAATTGTCCTCCGCACGGGAATTGTCCCCAGTTCACCACAGTGACAGTCTCCTTTGGTGTGTGGTATATGCCCATACAACGTCTGCTTCGGAACTGGAGCCAGTGAGATCTTCGGATTCAATGTGCAGCATCCATGTCATCGTGTATTATACATGTAGAAATTCTTCATTTAGCACAGATAAATATTTGCGTTTGGATGCGTGGGAATTGGTTAAGCCCTCGAAAGCACATTCGTCCTCATCTGGAATTTGCTTCATTCAGTCATGCAATCGCAATTTCCGTATAATGTGGAACTTCATTTCATTCTGTCATTGTCCTATTTGTATATGATCTAGCACAAACTGTTTACTTCTCTTTCTGCGATAAGAAGTTGTTATTTTTGCATTTTCCTGATCACACATCGACATCGGATGTTCTGAGGACAGTATGTCGAGAGAGGCTTATGTTGGGGGCAAGCCATTGACATCAGACGGTGGCTGCTGACGCACGTGACAGTCTGCCCAACCCGTCCATCTCCTCACGCAACCATCTCGGGCTCTGCCTTGTTTTGCCCGGCTGACCCAATTTGCTGCTAAGACATAAACTTTTACAGGTGTTCCTCTGGGAATACCCCCCCCCCACAACAGACCGGACCAGAACCCGTTCTGTGCCCACAAGTACACCCTTGGACAGCCATTTTCGGAGGAGGACGAGGTTTTTTGCACAGTCTTTAATCTGTCGTAATTTTCGATTTCGTGTTGTTTCTGTGATTCATTACTTTCTGTAACATTCGTCGTTAGTTGCCATCATTTGTCCTCTGAATTGGGGACGAGCAGATGCTTGTTGTTGTGTTTCACAGAATGCTAGCCATGTCTCCCTCATGTGCTGTCTGCTCTGTCGTTTTCCGTCTCTTTTTTTTATTCTCTGGCGCATACTATTCAAGCACAAACTCTTCCAGTCATACTTTTTCTTGTTTTGCAATTAAGAGACTCAGAACACCTGCTAATCAATTGATTCAGCATTATTCGGTGCGTTCTAAAGAGTTGTACTTGTGAGTTTGCGTTTTGCCGCATCATCGGTATCAGAGAGCGGGGCGAGAATGCGCAAACTATGTAAATATGGCTGAACCAGCCTGTGAAGGGAGTGCGTCCCCGCATGCATTCGACACACAGTTCGCGCCCTCCGGGATTTGCCTTCTTTTCACCGAACAGCCACAATTCTCTTATCAACACAACCGATCAATCGCCCTCACTCGATCCCAACCGTGCCAACTCTTTTTGGAATCTTTCGCTCATGGATGAATGTCGTCTTACAATTAGGGGTTTTGTCTCATGTTTTTTTTTCATGGTAAGGCAAACGTCTTTGTTTTTTCCATAAGCTTTGAACGTAAAGAGGCGAACCTTTCATTATACGTAAACAACATGCCTGTGGCTCAACTGATGATCTTATTGTTTGCTGACTCACCTTCATCTATCAACCGATCTTTGTCTGTGTTTAGCCCCTTCGTGATTTCCAGCTGATTGTTCATAGTTGCTCTTCGTCATAGTTTTCCTTGCAGCTGATGTCCCTTCATCCCTCCCTGAGGGTATTTTCCTCTCTCATTTGCCCTCTTTCTTATGCCTTCTCGCTGTCCAATGACGTTTTTTTCTGCTGGAGAAGCATCAGCTGGGGTCGCGACCCGAAATGGGCTTCGGTTTCCATTCATTCGGCTCTCGTTCTCCGTTCTATTATATTATTGCTACTGGCGGATGTTATGAATGGGACGCAACGGGCACATGCGAGTAGCGGGAAGACGGGATCCCTCGCTGTGCTGGGATGACCTCGGGTATCAGCACACTCAGCACTCACTGAAAACTGTTCATTTTCATCAAAATATGATGAAAATGAACTGTTTTCAATTGTGCGTATTTCTGAGAGTGTAGCTGCTGTTTCGCAATATTTGCTTGCTTATCAGAGGGTGTTGACCATCGGAGGTGCACCGGCGGGTGATGACCCCAGTGGATCGCCTCATTCTCATCGTGCTCTGTTCCTTCCTATTCGGAAGAACTTCTTCTCTTCCTTGGCTTAAATCGCTTTCTCAATTTGAGAAAAGTTGTATATAGCTTGAATACTGCATGCAGTTGTTTCTCCCTAATTACTTTCGTTAATGTCTTTGCCAGTGACTGGAGGGCGATAACGCAACGAATAATTTCAATTCCTGTCTGATGAAGAATTTGACTGTTTTGTTAGGAAATACTTCCTTGCCTATAACATTTGTTATTAAATAGCTACAGCTAAATACAAGAGCATTTTATCTCGATTGGGTAATTATGCACTTCAAAGGAGTGGATATTTTAGACTTACTTTGACTTTTAGTGTTAAGTGCTTGTTTTCCTGCTGTATAATTTATCCCGTTGCAGAATTTATCTTACAAATTAGTTGTCTAGAAATGCGAAATCCTTTTGTTTTGCGAAGAGTGTACATTTCAATATAATTTTTGCGTCTCTCGTTTACTAAATGTTTTGACTACAATTGTCTTATTAGGCGGGAAGGGCCTTCATATGGAGACGGTGCCTCGTCTGGAGGTGCTCACTGATTGCGATGCACATCTGCCCGGGACAACACTCTCGGTTTGTTTGTCTTTTCATTCTTGTTGTGGCGTGAAGAAATTGTGTTTGTTTTTGAGGCATCTGTATTTGTCAAAAGGAAAATATTGTTGTTATGAACTTTCTATTCACAATATTATTTATGCCAGGGCCTAATTATTAGTTTGTTTTTGTATGATTTACTCGACTTAGGGTCAGCTAAATGTTGTTTCCTCATCGTCGGTGTCGGCGGATGCGATCCAAGCAAGGTTCGTTGGGAAAGCGATCATTGACTTCGTTGACGAGGTGAGGCTTGAAAAACTCCAAAAAGAAAGTTATCATGATAATTAACTTCTCTAATAAAGTTGCAAATGATGTCTAACTTTAAAAAGTCTGCATTTTGTAGAATAAAGTGCACTACATGAACGAACAGAGGATCGTCGACGAAACGAAGGAATTGTGGCGATTCGTCTCTCTCAGCGAGATGTTGGGACTCCCTGAAGAGGTATTTCCAATCTTTGTCTGATTGTCGTTCAGAATGACTCGGATACAGGAAGTTTCGCTCAAAAAGCACAATTTTCGATGGTTTTCCATATTCCTGAGAACGCGCCAACTTCACTTGCTGTAGCTGGATTTCCAGCAAGGATCAAGTACCAGATTGAGGTAAGGCTATCTGTGATTTCTATGCCTATGTTTCCATTGTCAGCGATGTACTCCTATTGTTAGCACAATTCGTTTTTACTATTTTTGTCTTTCAAAAATCACTGGATTTATGTTGTTAGTGAATGGCCCTGACGTGTGTCTTCCAAATGAACGATAATTTTCTTTCTTATTCTAGATTCGTATCCTTCGTGGCGACTCCGTCTGTCAATATCTCGAGCACCAAGTGGCTGTCGTCCAGCCATTCTGTGTTCCTCGTCCAATCAACCAATCGAAAATCGTTCACTCGAAAAAGTTTCATCTCGCCAGGTATTCGCCGAAGTACGAATAACGATCTTCCAGTGGCCGATCGGTGTTTCTCGAATGTTCCCTTGGAAAGGCTGTTTATCGATCAGC
>JACMIJ010000503.1:0-18550 GCA_014805365.1 Koerneria luziae
CTATTTGGACCTACTCTTACAACTACACCGAATGTTGCTTCCGGCCGGTCTACAGTACCTAATTTGCGTATGACAACAATGGTTTCATTCGCGAGATGACAAAGGACTATGCAATTCAGAGACGGTGGAAGTTACACTATCTTATTGTTAGCATGATGCAACTAGAAACGTATAGAGCGATTATTTCATTACTCTCCATAGCAAACGAGCGAATTTTTAGTGGTGGACAGAAAACCTTTTTGTTTTTTTCAACAACTTGTTAATGTTCACAAGGAGACTTTACCTAACTGTGGAATGTAAGACGATGAAACTATCAACGATCTACGAAACAGGATAACACGGCACTTGAATTCCTGAACAACCAGATCACCAGATCATGTTGCTTCCAGGACATCATTGTCATGCAAAGACAAAGCAAAGTATGTTGCTTCCGCTGATCCACAGTGCCTCATTTGCATACCATGATAAAGACATTACTCTCCCTAGCAATGGGATACGCAAATTTTAGACCGGCGGAAGTGCTGTGAAAGGCTTTGTTCACAAGAACTACAAATCTGGAACTGGCAGTACTCTACTATGTCAACATGTGAAACTGTTTTCTACTAGTTCGCATATTTTGTGCGTATGTATATGCAAATTTTCTAACACTAGCTTTTTAAAAAATCGATATTGCAATCGCAAAGTTCATCCGTTTCCTTTCTCTCATTCCTAACAATGAGAGTGCGTTTGTGAAGATGGTGAGAAACCAAGAGTGGAAAGAGTGATAAGGGACAGGTGAGTTTACGCAACACTAAAGAAACACATGCTCTGTTCATGACAATAAATATCTAATGTGCACTTACACAGCGTTTCGGGATCACTGGTCTAATGTACCTCATTTGCATACGCTAAGAATTTGAAGAGGACACAATATGCTAATTTTAAACGCCACCTAGTAATAGTTTCGAGTCTAATCTTGCATCAACTTTTTTTCCGAAACTTTAGCCGTCCGGCTTCTAGCAATTACCCATCCGGTATTAAGATGTACAGTATTCTTAAAGGCTAGCATTACATGATCGGTATATTTTTGTTAAGTGTTTTTGTTACATAATGGTTGATATTGTTTTGTTACATACATTTTAATATACTATATGGCTTCTTAACGTTCGCATGCCAGTCTGATGTTGGTGAAGCTTTTGTAGTTTGCTCGTTGCACTCGGTTCACCACTCCCCCCACACCCTTCCCTCTCATCTTTTTTTTTCCTGTTTTCTCTGTGCTCTCCGCAATGGTTTTCTCTCTCACTGCATTATTCAAGCAGCATAAAGATCAGCATGGATTCCGACTGTTGCTTCTGCTTGGTTCAGAATATGCATATTTGTTGTTATTATCAATATTATTGTTCTAATTGGGCGAATTTCAAACGCCATCTTGGTTTTGATCACTGGAAAACGAAACAATTGCCTTTTATTTTGTGGAATAACACAATTTTCGGGTCACGACCCATCCATAATTCTGAGCACACAAAGAAAGAGTTCCCTTGTTTTTTATTACAATTCTTATTGTTATTAGTACTTCCTTGCAGATTTTGCTAATTCAAATTTACCAAAGATTACACAACACTTTCCTCGTAATTGCATAACCATTATGGCCTTCCGTCCGGTTTCTGTGCGTGATCAGTATTTATTCGAATGTTGTGTTCCAGAGAAGTTGTCTCTCTTCGGGAGAAGACATTTGCATGGTCTCGGATGGTAAGCGAAGATGAGCACATCGAAGAGCAGCTCGGCGAGCTGAACGATTTTGTCGCACTGCAGGAATGCTTCACGGGTTCGTTAATTTTTATTAAAGTTAATTAAGTAATTATTGAAGTTCCTGGCTCCTCTTCATGCAAACATTACTCGGCAATTTTTGATTTACTCATCTGTGTTCATATGCAAATGAGGCCGAATGTACCTCATTTACATATGAACACAAAAATATCTAGAAAGTGAGCAGAGGGACATGCTAAATTCTGAGTTGCGAAAAATTTGAATACGCTAACCAGTTTATGGGAAGAATCCTAACAATAAGATATTGTATAAATTTAAAGCAACACTCGGATGTTATTAGAACAGAACGGTTCCAATAGTAACTACATTGCTTTTTTGTATTTGTTTGCTCATATACTTTTTTAAACTCTTGCAAAAGGCATGAACTCTAACGCAGTTAGTGCCCAAACCATTGTTTATGAGACGTTTTCTAATTATATGAAGAATTATAACAATAAGATTTATTGCTGGTTTGTAAACGTTTGTTACCTTACTCATAAATGCGTTTATCGGCTCAATTACTGTACCTTTTTTTAGGATCCATCGAATACGATGCCGCCTCCCGTCCTCTCCAGGGTGTCGTCACCATCGACTTCCCCGCTCTGAATAGTCCGGCGACGGTTCGAGTGTCGATTGGAGATGGTTGGTATCCTTGCGGACTGTATTTACTCTTAATTTTTTAAAAATTTTGTTGCTAATTGTAAGTTTGTTCTATTTTCTTTATCGGTAAACGCTGTTGCAAAATTTTTTATATACTCTTATTTTCACGCCACAATTGACTTTCGTGCAACGCATAAATCAAAAACTTTAGACTATGGGTCAATGAATTGAACTGTGTAAAGCAACCTAGCTGCATGTTGCCAATAGCCTGATATAACCTTACACACTTCATGCAAAACAGTATAATGTTTTATTACTAACATCAACATTAATAACATTACAAACATTACATACTTATATTTGTATCAACCATTTTCAGTTGAAATGTGTCGATCGATAGCGGTGTTGGCCTCTGTCCGGATGCACTTCACTCTGCCTCCCACCTATCCATCCGTCCCTCCTCTGATTGCCATCGAATGCCCTTGGATGAGCCAGCAACAGGTGAGTGGGAACTGTTGCATGAGTTGCGCACACCCATAGTGCTAGTCTGGATCTCACTAATTGTAAGACTTGTTCTTGTTTACATTCGCATTAGCTTTCCTTGGTATGGTATTGTTCGACTCGTTATGCATTACTTACAATTAGCACAAAATGGACCGTCCCAGGTAAGCATTGCGTTGTGCGCAACTCATGCAATAGTTCCCGTTTGTATTGTGTTCCATCAGTTCTATAAAAGTTTGGTGCGTAAAATGAAAAGTAATTGTGTTGCTCTTACCCGCGCCCAATCAGAGAGTAGCTCGCTCCTTCAGCATGTTGCTATCGCCGATCAACAGTACCTTGTCTGCATACGAGAACAAAAGCTTCTTTCCTAGATATGGCAAGCATGATAATAACGAAGACGCGCACGTTCTAGTATCTAATTGTAAGCAATACTGCTGTTAGCTGTAAATGTGGGCACTTACAATTAAATATAACATATGCCAAAAGCAACCTTTCTTTTATGGATCCTATGGCGTCTTATTATCCGTTTTCTTCCATAATCATACAATTAGTGCATTTTACTCACGTGTTCATTTTTCTTCAGATGTCTGCTTTGGAGAGTGCCATAAAGGAGGAGATGGAGAAGAACCTCGAATTCCCGATGTTGTACCTTCTGGCCTTCTACATCCGGGAGAACGCAACCGTGGACTTGGAAGGAAAGGTGCTCGACGTGGACAAAACACCATATGCTACGCAGAAGGTGAGAATTATACAAGTAAATGTATTGTTGTTGTGTGTGTTTTGCGTTTCGTGTGGGGGTTGCTAATTGTAAGAACTTGCTATGTGTTGCTCTTATTGTTAGTAGATTTGACAACTATGACAGCAAGCTTCTTCGTCCTCAGAAACTCGAAATGCTTTGACTACGGGAGATTTTGCATTTGCCTTTCTTCATCCTTTTCTGTGGAGGAACGTTCATTGAAATTGTTGATCACTCACTTATATATTTTACACACGTTTCCTGTTTATCCTGTGTTCAGGGCATTTCCGCACCGGACATGCTTAAGTTGATGGTGGACGCTTCGGAGAAGGAGGAACTCCGATGCTTCGACAGCAGTTGCCACGACTGTGAAGTGAGTTTTTTGTTTTAGCAATACATACATTATTTGTATAATAATAAGTTTTATCTTGATTGTAAGGCCCTTATGATGATACGTCGCTAATGTTTTACTAACAATAAGTTCACGTTATTTGCTATGATATATTTATGCTCTCAGCACATAAAGCCTCGCATTCTTATTGTAAATATTGTAGTTTTTTGTTTTATAAATTTTTGCATATTGAGCAAAGTATAAACAAAAGCATTTGCCAGGTTTGCTATGAGAACGCGCCGGGTACGCGTTGCGTCCGCTTCCGCCCGTGCGGACACATCTTCTGCCGCGAGTGCGTCCGCGTCTTCTACCAGCAGCGGATGGAGCAAGAACAGGTTCGTCGTCAGCTGTGTTTTATATTCATCACAGCATTTTACTTTACTATTGATTTATCTGGCTCCGTTCTGTACAAATACCCCTCTATAATGGTATCTTATTGTTAGGTTTCTTTCCAAATATCCATATTTGCCAATGTATTCAATTTTTCTACAAACCTATGTCATTTCACAAGCTCGTGAAACTGTACTGCATTGTGAAAGACGTGCATATGTTTACAACATTAAATGTATAATGACAGTCGGATATTGTACAGAACGGAGTCGGATATTCCAATAGTAATTACCTGTTTTCTTGCCGCTATTCAACTTTGCTTACTGTTAGCGATAGTTGTAGTCTCATGCATGCGAGTGTTGTGCTTCACAGAAAGTGTATTTGCCGGACGCTTGAGTTCTGACTGATGAGTTAATCAAAGTAAAAGCATTATTTGCGAGCTGCACTACCATTGTATCATGTTTCATGCTTGAGGCATGCCAAACTATTTAAAGGGGGCCGGAAACCATGAATCCTCGGAGGCAAAAACCACCATTTCCTTATATAGTTGCCCCCCTCACAGAAGTTTGCGGGTCTCTTAGACACTCATTTTTGCTAGCACAAAACAACGGTTTCTGGTCTCCTTTAACTGCTGCTGCTGCTTTTCGGATTTGATTTGTATAATCAAGCTATTACTTTGCTTTACTTTACGTTCACAATTATACCGCTCTCTTCATTGTCAGGTCCGCCCGCTCGAGTGTCTCTCGGATGGTTGCGGTTCTCTGGCGGCACAAGCAGTGGTCAGGAACGCACTCGGCGACGAGGACTATGAGCGGTTCGTACCCATTTCCACATCATGATGACTTCAAAGTTCAGCTTTTACCAGTTTCAAATTTACATATTCATTTGTTCTGGTGAGAGACACCTTTCTAATCTTATGCACATATAAGGTATACTGTAGACCGTCCGAAGCAAGATGCAGTGTTTGTAAATCGATTTTGGAGTAACAAATTCGCGCTGTATGAGAAAATGCAGACAATTGGAAACGGATTCTGTAGGGCTCTATTGACGTATCTGACTTCGTTCTGTAGAAATATCCTACTGTTACTGCATGATCAAACCTTATTGTTAGGTTTCTTTCCAATTATATAAAGTTGCCAATATATTCAATATTTTTGCACTCCTGTACCGTTTGCCCAGCTTGTGAACTGTTAAGAGCTGTGAAAAACTGGATCACGTTTAAAAAATTGAATGTGTAGCGGCAGTCGGATATTTGTACAGAACGGAGTAAGATATGGTCATTGTAAAGGTCCTTGTGAGAGTATAGCAGTGAATTATTCAAGCACATTGTGGAACAGCAGCTAAGAGGTTTCAACTGCTGATTATGGCATTTGCCAGTGCATCTTCAGTATTCTGTTGAGTTTAAAGTGTCAAATCATAGCTATAGCTTTGCTTCCGTAGGATTCGACTGTTTCAGAGGAGGGGCAAAACACGTATTTGCGCTTGTGAAAGAGGGGTAAAACATGTAAAGATGATTAAAATGATCAAAATGATCGAATATACGGGGTGCCGGCTCCATGGATGCTGTGATACTATTGGCATACTTGACTCCGTTCTGTACAAATATTCTATTGTTACAGTGCAATCATATCTTATTGTTAGGGTTCTTTTAATTACACATGTTTGCGAAAGTATTCATATTTTTGGCATGCCGTTTGTCATGTTTGTGAACCTGCTATGAGCCGTGAAGAACTTGTATATGCTTACAAAATTGAATGTATTGTGACAGTCGGATATTTGTACAGAACGGAGTCAGATAATCCAATAAATAATATGTGTAGAATGCATGATTCAGATACGAACGAATCCTCTTGGAGCACGCGATCGATACGATGGACGACATGACGACGTGTCCATTCGAATCGTGCGGAGAGTACGCTTCGATCAATGCACAGTCAGTAACTGCACATTATTCCAAGACAATGGGACTGCGGATGCGGAATTTGCATATATCTTTGTCTTATTGTTAGAACGCGAATCCTTTGTTATCGTATGCAAATTAGGCACTGTAGATCGGTAACATGCTGTGGCTCTTTTGCACGTTTGGTTGCAGAAGTTTCTGACAATAAAACGTTTCTATTTCTTATTGTTAGTAATACGACTATAGTTGATTATTCTATGGAATGATATTACTGCTGAACTAGTGTTCTCTTTCTTGGTTAGCTCGATCACGGCTTACATTTGCGTGGTTTGGGTATAGCGCTGTTTCGACATAATAGGTTTTACCAGGACTGCAGATTTATATTTCCTTTAGCGGTACGATATACAAAAGAAAACCGGAATAATTATTCCATAATAATGCGATTTTGTTTGTTTTCAGGAACAGAAAACTGGCTAATTGTCTGGTGTGCGGCTTCTCGTTTTGCGTTGTGTGCCGGCGGACGTATCATGGACTCGAACCCTGCAAAGTGACACAAAGTTCGTGAACTGTTCTTCTTTGTACTATCATTCTAGAAAGTTCGATAGGTTGCTCTTCTTACAATTAGTACCTAAAACATGACAATTGAGTTGCTGACAATAAGATTACGTGGATATGCATTGTGGCTGCTAATTGTAAGAGACAACCAACCGCGGTAGTAAACTCTTCCGTTTCCTGTGAGCTTTCCAGTGACCTATTACACTGAATCACTGTTAAAGGTCACTGGAAAACTCACAGGAAACAGAAACGTTTACACGCATGCACAATGGGAGAGAGTACTGTAATATTTTTGCTTGAGGTAGTTTGATGTTACTTTGATTGTTGTTGTAAATAACTGATGTGTGAGATTTCACTGATTATAAAACAAGAGAAAAAATCGTTTCCAGATGAGCTGATGCATCTGCTCGAGTTGTACGAAGCCGGAGAAGAGGCGGCGGTCAGCGAAGAGTTGAAACGACGCGCCGGCGGACAGGCCTACAAACTACAAAATATGCTGGACCAGATGAGGAATCAGAAATGGCTTAGCTACAATGCGGTCAAGTGCCCGAAGTGTGCAACTGATATTCAGGTAACGGAAGGAGACAATACAAGACAATAAAGTCTCCTCGATAGTCTGTTTGCAGTGAACTTTCCAATGACCTTTACATTCAAGTATAACGTAGCTGAAAGGCTTACTGGAAACAGAGAAGCTAACTACTGCGACAGGCTGTTTGGTTGTTATTGTATACTGTATGAGGATCAAAATGTGCGTCACTTTCAGTGATTACTTGTTCAGTGTACTGAAAGCTGTAGAGTATCTAGAACATCTCTAAGACAATAGTTTGTTTCTAAATTGCTTTACTTCATAAAAAATGCTTTTGCAGAAGATTGATGGTTGCAATAAGATGACGTGTTCGTGTTGTTCCTCCAACTTCTGCTATCTCTGTGGGAAGTTGTTGTCCAGCTCCGATCCGTACTCGCACTTTGGAGTGGTTCGTTTCATTTACACAAGTATTCATCTTTATAGCATTATGTTTTCAACAATATTTGGCTGACATTAACAATGCCAACAAGAGCTACAGCAATGTAACACACACAAAGGCCTAACTAGGCACAATGCTTAACCTTTCTTCTTTGCAATACCCCAGGATCATCCTCTGATGATTTTCTCGTCCCGGGGAGGGGCTGGTCGGTCAGGATTCAGAGACCGAAACCGATCTGTCCCAACACTAAACTAACAAGTAGCACTTTTCTCTCTTATTGTTATGTTTAATTACTTAATTTGCTTTAACTATTTCCTCTTCATTATTTCATTTTTGTATATAACAATGAGAACGGATAATATGTGCAGAAAAATTCCGTTGATTGGAAAATGTGTTATAGAATATCTGTTAAAGCGTAGCCTGCAACACAAAACACGCTGTATTCCAGGAAGGCGACTGTCAGAATCGGCTCTTCGAGGGCATCGAGGTGTTCCCCGGAGAAGAGGAGGACGAGGACGAAGAAGAATTTGATGCTGAATTCTGGGATGAGGATGACGGTGGACTGCCCTTTTAAGGTAGTGGTTGATATTGATCTTGTTGTTAGTATGCTTTGTTATGTTTTTACTTATGGATTTTTATATACTTTTTCGTTTATGGCTAATCTGTTGGTTAGGTGCGATATCCTCTAATACATTGTTTCCAGTGTTTTTCCATTTTGGATGAAATTGCCAGTATACATTATTATTTTAGCTTTTTGTTAGCAAGCTTTCAATAAAGCCAAAGTTTGGTTATTGCTTGGTAGTGTGTTTTGTACGTTTTAACAGCACGATTTGTGCCTTATTAGAGTATTTCTCGAATTATTGTTAACGTTACAATTAGTTTTATAAATATGTTATGTATGCTTACAATTAGTAATGTTTGTTGTTCGTCAATAATTCGTTGTGGTACACTTTTCTAGCCAGTCGTTCTTCCTCAATCCTTTTGCTGCTTTTCCTAATTTGCTCAACGCCTTGTTGGTCAGTATATCGTTAATGTGCCTGCTGTATTCTTTTTCACTCCGGTGTTCTTTGTTCACATTTGAAATACGAGTATTTCAGTCTTTGTGATAAATTTGGTTTTTTTAAGTGTTAAAGTAAAGCTCCTCCGAATTTTATAATAATAATATCTGGCCTGATGTAATAATATAATAGAAACAAGGCCTCATAGCCTGCTGGGCTATAAATGTACATTGAACCAAAATGCAAGTTATATTTGGAAAGTCTATGGCTATTATTAACAGCGCCTTTGCAAAAAGTTTGAATAACATTCCCACCACACGCACATTGCCTACGCTATCGGAACAACAATATACTTCTAGAAGTTGATTGTATGGTTACCGTGAGAAAGAGCAAAGTATGTTTCACTCGAAACTGGTGTTGAACTCGGGAGTAAATTCCACGAGAAAGGTTGAATTCCTTTCCGGGTCACAAGGTTATATTCCCGGTAACACGGATGTTATTTGAAAGTTGTTTCGGGGTGGGAATTTGGATCCCACAACGATCGTGATCTCGTCTTCGCAACGGCGGTGAACGTCTTATTCGGCTTATTGTTACTTGTGCCGGCTGTGTTCTTCTTGATCTTTTATCTTCTAGTGCTTTTTGTGAGTTATGCGTCCCTATTACTGCTTAAAGTAAAATAAGCCGAAGAAGTGCTAGAGTGTTTAAAACACTCATTTCTTTCAGTGTGCTTCCTATTTTTCTGTGAGTAATGTGACACAAATTTACTTTACAGCAATTTCTGCATGAGAAGGAGTTTCGATCTGTTCGAACTTATCAAATAATCGCACAGGTACGGTTTGGCTCCATCCATTGTTGAATGCATACACGTTGTTTTATGCATGTGTATACCCTAAAGATGCGTCTAAGAAGTAACTTTTTGTTATATTCCACTTTGAGCTAATCTTATTGTTAGGAACTTCAGAGTAAGCAAATGCCAAGAAAAGACTTTTTCCTCTCTAATGTATAACTTTTCATAAGGTAAGGTGGTTGATACTAATTGTAAAATGTGCTGATACACGCCGTATATAAAAATCCATTTGTCGTCCCTGCGTAAAACGCACACGGTTTTTCGAGATTACAAAAAGACGCAAATGTGTCAAGAATTGCATTCTTGAAGACATGCAACTGCATCATCGCCGATAAATCCAATTGCCATTTCATTATTATCTTCCCCATTCACAGCATATTTTCACTCTTGATTAAACGATAGAATCGTCTGGCGTCCCTCTGTGCACAATACAGGGGGACTTGGCGAGCAGCATATAGAAGAACGAATATCTAAATGTCTTCCAGATCGGGTTCATCGACGTTCTGCAGTTGATTTGTCATGCCACGCTTGGCGTTGTTATGGCTTGGGACATCGAAATGGTCTTTTATTGGAACAAATGCATGGGATTGTTCCTGACATTTGGATGGTACACGTTGTTGCATCTTTCGACGTTCCTCACCATGAACAGATTCATTTCAATTATCGTTTCGGCCTCATTTGCTGCCAATATTTGGTTCAATGCTGTTAGTTTATTTACATATTCGTAATGTTATTTTAGATTAATAAGCTTTTTATAACAATGTAACTTTTATGATTTAATAGTACAGTAGGCCTTGATTCGGGAGAGCTTTACTTTACTTTACTTAGCACAGTAACAAGGAAAGATAAAGAGCACTAACAATAAGTTAGAATGACCAAATAGTAGAACTATGCGCAATTGTTTTGTTACTTTATGATCAGAATGTACATACTTATGCCATAGATCAATCGGCGTACAAAGTAAATGTTACAAAATTACTTGTAAAATCATGGGAAAACAGCCAATCGAGGTGGGCGATAACTGCAATACTTATGTATAATTTGAAACAGAAAAAGAATCAGTTGTTTAGGTAATGCTGGGTATTTGCTACTTTGTTCCCTTGCTGCTGACCTCTTTTGAAGTTTTTTATCCGATCAACTTTCTCTACAGTTCCGTCACATACGAATACCGCTATGCAAGTGATCCACCGGTACGAGTTGAATATGTTTTTGTCCGGATGGTTGTCCGTACAACAAGTGTCCATTCAACCATCCACCATGTTTTAAAGCTGTTCATATAATATCATAGATCACTGATTTAAAGCTTTGCATATTTCTTTCTTATTCTTTTTAAATCTTTTGTGTTCATATGCAAACACGATTGGCGAAAGTAGCTGACAAAATGTTGTCTTCGTAATCACTGCAAAAGTTCTTAGATAACAATAAGTTGTCCAGGACTACTCCTATCCGGTGAGTGCCGAAGACGTCGGGTTCATCTCCGATATTCTTCTGGTTGTAGATGCCACGAGCACAACAATCGCATTCCTTCTAATTGGCTGGCACATTTCAAAGGTAGGGTAAAGGGGCTATTGGATTGATTACGGGCAAAGCATTACCTTTATTGGAATATCTGACAACGTTCGGTACAAATTTGCGACTACCACTATGCAATCAAATTTTATTGTTAGCTTACTTCCATTACACAAACTTGCTAACGTTGTCAAATACTTCGCATAAATCACAGAAACCATGACAGTAGTTCATGCATTGTAAAAGCACCCTTTGTTTATTTACAATAACGTAACACCTATGGGTAAGATATCAAGATTGCAGAGGAAGAAGTTATCTCGTATGGAATTGATTCTTTCCATTCACGTCTTGGCGATTGGATTGTTGTCGATCATAAACTACGTATACGATGAGGTATTCATACAACAACGTATTTATATACTGTCATGCACAGTGTCACATCGTTTTCGGGTCTACCTCAATACCATTAGCATATCTGACTCCGTTCTGTACAAATATCCGACTTATATTTATATCTGATTCTTAGGTTTCTTTCCAATTACACAAATTTGCTAAGGTATGCAATTTTTTTGCAAAAGTGTTCCGTTTTACTGGTTTCAGTGGCCTGCTAAGAATGGTGAGAAATTCCAATACTCTTACAACACTGAATGTTTAGCGGCAGTCGGATATTTGTACAGAACGGAGTCAAGTATTTCAATAGTAATCTACTGTGTAATACCTCTGACAACTTGTGTTCCAGTATATCTCATCGTTGTTGCCCAAATCCCCCTGGACAACATATATAACGCAGTGGAATTGGATGTTCTACAATGGAATCAAGCCGATCGTCTACGTCACAACGAACAAGTATGGAACGAGTTGACAGCATGTTCTCATGGCACAAGCATTGTTCAGCAAGTATTGAGGCTTACTACAATTAGTATGAACATGATGAACATGATTTATTCGGTGTTACTTGCCATCTTCAACGATGCTGCTGAAGATGTTGGCTGCCGAATCACGACAATTAGTATATCCAAAAAAGGTGACATAGGCATTCCCTAAACGGCATGTAAACAATAAATTCAAAGCGCCGTGTAGGCACAACCTCAATTGCTTTCGTATCGCAAGCACGTGTCACAGACGCCACCTCATCCATATAATATACACACTGTGACCAATCACAGTTATTTCAACATCCTGTGAACTGTTTCTCTGGAACCTTGGACCACCTAGAGCGTTTCCAGTGCAGAACTTTCGACATCCCGTATGTTAGTCACAAGTCAGGAGTATGTCTAACGCCATCTTATTGTTAGCAAATGGGACTTCATTATACTTCAAATGTAGTGTGTTTTCGGATTCCATTGATTGCTGTATTTTATTTCCAGGCGACTTTGGCTCTGTATTCATCATACGATAGGCCGTCTAGTAGGAAGTATGTACTCGCCCTCAAAAATATTCTTCGTCACTGCGACCACACGACCACCCACGAGGACAAATTCGAGGAATTCAAGAAAGTCCATCATTTCACTGAATCAGCGGATATGAACCATAATGCCATTCCGTATCATTGTTAGATGTGTTTGATTGAGCTTATTTATGTACATGATAAACATGTACACAAAGAACGCTTGTTATTGCGGAATAAATAAATAAATAAAACTTGATAAGAGTGATAGCCCGATCAAATATCGCGTGACCGTGTATTAGGCACACGGAAATTTAAAACAAACTGTTCCGATGGCAAGAAACGTTTACATGTCCTCGCTCATAGTAAACAACCGTTCTTGAACACGTAAACAGAAGCTTGATTACAAACAATTCGAGTTCGAATATTTCGCTCATCGACAATTTTGTGAACCCTATATATCGTGTCACGCAGCGCAGGCGCTAGGCAATAACATTGATGCTAGCCGGATAAGTAAGTATTAGACTCACGAAAATGCAAAATAAACTGTTCCGATCACGAACTTCAAATTCATGTCTACGGCCATAGTTAACAGGAATATTTGAGTACCATTGTATACGTTTAATAACGAATAACTGTGTAATCACAGCAATTTTAAGTCTGCTAACTTATCGGATAATTTCGTGAGCCCAATAAGTAATATACCGTATCATACCGTGATAATACCGTATGCCATGTGGCCCTTCCGTAGAAGGGCCGTTGAGTGAGGGGGTTGTGCAAAAGCGGCGTCCGGGCGGATGCCGCCCGATTGGTCCCATGTATCGGGCGGCACGGACTACGGACACCGGTGAGATACGGTCCGACTGATTAGATTCGATCGGCTCTTCCGGCCGGAATCCGGGCGACCGCCATGGCGGCCAGGCGGAGGGACGGGGAAGGACGACTTCCACAGGCTTGTGTAAGGAGCTTGCGACATACATCAACCGAGTTTATGTGAAATGGAGACCATCTGTTTCAGTGAAATACATTATTAGATTGACGTTTCATTGTATGGCCATAAGGAGAGATATGAGGGACAGAACGAATATGTCTGATTAAATGGATGAGTGAGAACGTATAAAATGCACTAACAATGAGAACTTTCAAGCCGTGTGGCACTAGCATGTCCTATAATACAAGAGAGAAACTGTCTGATCGACGAGA
Organism: Koerneria luziae; assembly: GCA_014805365.1. Classification (NCBI taxonomy): domain Eukaryota; kingdom Metazoa; phylum Nematoda; class Chromadorea; order Rhabditida; family Neodiplogasteridae; genus Koerneria; species Koerneria luziae. The sequence goes on from JACMIJ010000503.1 coordinate 13,708, forward strand.
GAGCACGTTAAATCCAGAGATCAAGGTCCTGGAATTTGTGTTGCAACTCTTCTTTTTCCCACCCTTTTATGTTTATTAGGTAACGAGCGAATAAAACCTGGCTAATCTGTTAGCTTTGGGTATTGTATGACGGCTAGAAGGGTCAAAATATGGCATAATAATCCGAAAATGGCACATGATTGGCCTCGGATTTAAAGAAGGAATGAACGCACTTTTTTCTTACTATGCCCGAGTCTTAAGTTTGTTGTGAAACACGAATAAATAGGGTATAGCTACATGCTATTTTTTGACGATTTTATGTCTTTCAAGCCTCATAAAAGACCCAATTGGCATTTATATAACGAAACATGCTACAGAAGTGTCAACCACACCCAGGGCAAGCTATGGTTAACGGGGACATAGTACTTTAAAAAGTGAGTTTACACCTCCTTTAATGTGTTTCAGACCAAAGTGAAGACTACACGAAACCGAAAAATAAGTTCCTTTGTCCCTTCCTTCCTTAAGGCTCATCTTATTGTTAGTAACGATCATATTTCGCAACTTGGAAATTCATCGTTGATTCCGATGAACAATAGCAATTACATGATCATGATTTCTCCATATTTGCACGCTTCGTGCTGCAAAAAATTCCTTTGCTGAATAATGGCCACATGAACATGCGTATTTGAGGCCATTCAAACGTGTCAGTTACATCCGATATTGTTAAAGTACCTGTACGTTATTTTGTCTGTATTGCAAATATGACGAGGAAGAGACAGGTTGTGTGTGTTTCGATTAGTGCCCAACAACCATACTCATTGTCGGAGTCCTCAAATTTTGAGTGTTTTAAACGCTCCAACACTATTGAGGTTTACTTGAAGCTTACTTTTCTTTGAGTACTAGTGTGCATTAATGATGACATTCACTGAATTCTTACAATCGAGATTATCTAGCTCCTAGAGGAGACTAGCCCGGAGAGTCAAGAGACCGAAAGCGACTCTTCTCACGTTACTAACAATAAGCACAACAGCAGCAAGTTAGTTATAGTATTATTTTGATTAGCCATTACTATTATAAAAAAAATACTTACTCATATTCTTAACTTTAATTTATCACTAGAGATGGCGCTGGCGCCGGCGCACGAATCATCAAAACACAAACAACGGAACGATGTCCAAGGACTTCGTGCGATTGCCATTATTTCCGTGCTGCTTTGTCATTTCTTCCCCGAGTTCTTTAAGAATGGCTACCTTGGAGTCGATATGTACGTTTGATTTTATTGGTTTATTTTGTATAACTTGAAGAAGTAATAACTCACTTTTTAAAGTACTATATCTCCCGTTAGCCATAGCTTGCCCTAGGTGTGCTTAACATTTCTGTAGCTTCTTTAGTGACATAAATTTCAATTAGGTGTTTTATTATTTTTGCAAGACAGAAAACTGGGCAAAATAACACATGACTATGCCCTATTTATTCATGTTTTACATAAACCATAAGACTAAACGGGCCTAGCAGCCTATTGCGATCTTACAATTAGTGATAGTTGGAATATGCAAGACGTGTAAGCTATGCTAACATGTCTTTCAGCTTCTTCGTTATTTCCGGGTTCTTGATGTCGTCGGTGTTATCGCGTTCTACCTCATTCACTCTTCCGACCTTCACTTCTTTCTATTTCCGACGAATCAAGCGAATCCTTCCACTATATCTTGTATATATTTGCATCGCGGTGTTACTGTACAGTTTGAATGTGTATCCCGAGGAGATCCACAAGAATCAGGTTACTACTCAGAGAAAGCTAAGCAATACACAATCCCCAATATTTTGAGTGTTTAAAACACTCATTTTCCTCAGTGCTAACAATAAGAAGTTCGTAACTGTACTGGAAAATGAGAGTCGTGGACACTCTAGCACTAAATAGTGTATAGATCACTCAAAATTTGAGGTTTTCTCTGTGAGTATGGATTACCTGAAAAACGAATTCAGGCTTCAGCAGTCGTTGCGTTGTTTTTCGTAACAAATATTCGCGAGGTTATCATACAAAACAATTACTTTACGGTTCGTTTTTGTATTATACCGATACGCGAAATAATAATCAACAATGGTTTTTCCTCCTTTTCTATTTATTACGTTCAACTTTACAAGCTGCATTCTAGACGCTGCAAGAGATTGATCTCTACCTGCACACCTGGTCGTTGGGTGTCGAAATGCAATACTACTTAATGATTCCCTTTCTGTTCTTTACGCGGTTGAAAATAGACAACAAGTTTCTTCGAGCGAATTTCTTCCTGCTCCTGGGTATGTCTAAGCGACTTATGCAAGTCACTGCTGTTATGTATTACTTATTTTGGAAAACTGGTATTTCTAGGAAATACCCGTGAAATTCGGACTACTACAACAGCCGGAAACCGTTAGCCTACCAAAGAATTTGCTTAAGCGTATTCCCTGAACACAAAAGAGGCGGGTATATAAAGCACTCGTTATAAACACATTCTTTGCGAATGAAATGACGGTTTCCGGCCTCCTTTAAAGAAACCTAACAATAAGATGTGATTATACAGCGACAGTAGGATATTTGCTCAGAACGCAGTCAGGAACGCTACGATAATTGTACTATGCTCTAGTATTTGCTATGATAATGTATGTACTAGCTCGATTTTCATCTCTATACTTTTGCTAGCGTACATCTTTCAGCGATTCCGTCATTCGTGCTCTTCATAGTCGGTTCGATTCAAACCTCGTTCAATCTGACGTTTTCCCGCTTTTGGGAATTCCTGGTCACCAATGTTCTCCACGCCCTGCTTCCTCTTGCGATGAGGAACGATCCCTTCATTGCCTTTATGGAAGCTCGGCAGGGTACTCAGAGCAAATTAAGCCCCACATTTGCTTGTGTTTTACACACTTTTTGGTGTTGGAGTGTCAATAACGCTTATTTTCTAAACAGGAGAGAAAATCCAGTGTTATAAACACTCAAACACTGTTGAGAGTTGCCTGAGGCTTTTTTATCTCTGATTGTGAGCAGTGCTCTTTGAGCGCTAGTCAATTACAATACGCGTCAGAAAACCTGATTGTGAGCTTTTACTTTCAAGTTTTATACAGTTTTACTTGAAAGAAAATTTTCAAATAAAGTACACTTTGTAACACCGATTGAATATTTTTGAGCGAAATGAGAGCGTAACAGTTTGCAGATGCAAAGAAGCCTACAAAGCTGCAAGAAATAATTTGGAAGCTTCTCAATTTTCTTGTTCCGTTCATTCTGATCGTTCCAATCTTCCCGATTCACGAGTTAGACAATCTTCGCGCTCGTCTCATGGTCACCAGTGCGACGGCGTATCTATGCCTTTGCGGAGCGGAGAACGAGGTATGCAGTAATATTGCTTATGCATTATTTTTTAATATTATTAATATTATCAAATATAATACTTATAGTCAGCATTATTTACAGCAACCGATTGTTTTGCTGTTCTAAATGTGCATTATTTTTAGGGAAAACGTTGGTAGTGATTACCACTTACTATCGTGATAATAAAACAGGGAACATTGTGGAAATAAATGCCAATTGGGTGTTCTACGACGCGCGAAATGCATTATAAGAAAGCAAAAGAACACACTTCAAAAGGCAAAGGCAAAGGCAAAGTCTCCCGTATTCAAGGCATTTTGCCTGCGGGGAGTCCCGAGAAGGCCAGAACGTTGAACATCACTATGTATTCATGTTTCATAGCAGACATAAGAACATAGGGATATGAGTAAAAGTGCTTGCTCTCTTTCTTATATTGCTTCCAGAATCCGATTCTCGCCAGTCCACCATTTGCGTTCCTTGGTGATATTTCATATTCGCTCTACCTGTTCCACTGGCCATTTGCTCTGTTGTTTGCGCACACGACACTATCGCTCTCTTTTGGTCAGGACTCATTCTTTATTATTAGCTTATCCGACTCCGTTCTGTACAAATATCCAACTGTCGCTATAAATTGAGCCTGTAAGCACATTATGGTCTTCACAGTTCAGTTCAGGTTCATAAGCTTATGAAATGGTGTAGGTTTGCGAAAAATTAGAATACTTTGACAAAATTGGGTAATTGGAAAGAAGCCTAACAATAAGATCTGATCATACAGTGACAATCGGATATTTGTGCAGAACCGAATCAGGTATGGTAATAGTTTCTGTTATGCCAAGTGCAGCCTTGCCAATCGTATTCAAACACAGCGCTTCACAGTCTGTTTTTACTTTTTGCATATTTAGATACGGATATTCAAAAGAACAAAAATATTGTACATATGCGTTTCCGGTAAGAGGCAACAGATGTAAAAATTTAGGAAATGTAACACTGTAAACTGTAACTTGATCATATGCTACAGTAGTGTTGTTACAGTTCGTCTATCACTGATTCCGTGTTCCTTATTCGTCTCGATCTGTGTCTACAACCTCTTCGAGCGACACTATCGCCAGTGGTCCTATCAGACCACGTGGCGGTTCATCGCTGCATTCTACGCGATCGCACTGACGATGATTGTGCTCTCTCCGGACATGAATAGACTGGCCAGGAGACTGCCCTGCCTGGCGGGCAAGTATTATTCAGAGTTCGGTACGTAATAATAATATCTTGTGTAGAGTGTGTGTTGTTGTCTTTGTCTTGGAGGAAGATTCTGTGAGAGTAGTTTCCGTCGCCAGGCGATTCAGCGGTTCAGGGAAAGTGCGATAAGTCTTCTTTTCAGACATTCAAAAAAGTGGGAGGAAACTATAATAGTGTTCGGGTATTCGTACCCACTTCCACATAGCGCCAGAATATCACTGTAACTAACTTGTTCACACACGCATCAGTTATACTTGTGATGACGTTGTTGAACTATTGCTACACTATTCATTG